>ML814168.1:180399-199283 GCA_009831015.1 Picea engelmannii | reverse complement strand
GCCTCTTTATTATGCATTTAGATTGTGCACTCACACATGCACATTTATTCCATCAATTTGCATTCATTGTACTTTAATCACATGCCTTAGCATGTGGTGTGGGTGTCCACCAAAGGAACACTTTATTGTTTCATTTCCTTATCTATTGTAAATTGATTGATTCATGATTGTTCATGACCATTCATATGCAGTCTTTAAAAGCATAATCATGTTGCCTTTTATAATGGAAACATAACATATCTGCTCATTTACATTTTCATCAATGTATACTAGCGTTTCTTGAGGAAAAAGGGAAGACACCACCCTCAATCTATTATTTCAGCAAGACAAATCAAACCCTTCCATAATAGGGTCAACCATGCATGCATGGAATTATTTAGATACGACAAGTATAAATATCACCTCACATTTCACTTATTCTGACATTAATATCACACCATTAATCATGTATATGTACATATATGTAGGTGCATCACTTGCACATTTTTACCTCATTCATTCCTATTTATTGGGTCTTATTATCATTCTTCTTTAAAGATAATTTACAACCATCCTCATGGCTAGTCTCACAAACCTATTAATTTCTTCCTTCATACTAGGAAACCTTATAATGCTTTTCATTCATGCACTCAAGCATCCATTTAAATCTATGGATTTTCAACATGCAAGCTCAATATTGCACCTTTTCCATGTCATTATTACACATGAGCATATCAAACTTCCATATCCTTCCTCCTAGATATCTTATAAGCATTCTTATGACAAGTCTCATAGGAATACCAAACACCATGTTTCCCTATCTGTTGAGAGTTTACAATCATTCACATGATATTGACATGGAAATTCTCGCATACATATTCATAAATATGTTTCCCTTTTCATATGGAAACAACCAACAAGATAACACTCTTGCCTAAAATTCCATAAAGTATGCAACGATCCAAAAGTACAATCGGGTCAATTTCAACAGTGCCCTAGGAAACATGACAACTTAATAAGCTTCTCTTCATGCCTCAGACCATTCTTGGTCAACAAACCTTTTTATCAAGGGAATTCTTTTTCCATATTCCCTCTCACTACAACTTAAGCACACCAAGCCATATTCTTATGGCTACCATCCACCTTTGGATGTTAGTCTGACCCATTGGTCATCTAGAAATTCCCTAACACTTCCTTTAATCCATTCATAATCAACAATTCATTAACCCTTTTACTTTATTATCATAGGGTATATGTAGTCAACATCATCAACATTTTACTTAAGCTGCTATACCCAGATCATAATTAACCATATGATCCATGTCATCACCATATTTTACATCCAATAATAGACTATAATAAACATATATGCACGTTATATGCATGCTCAATCTTTGCCATATGCATTCCGACATATCCTCGTGCCCCAAGTATTTTTCCCATGCTTACAATGAAGATGTATTCCAGTTGTCTACCATCTATATTCGGATGCACAAACATGTCCTTAGATTAATAGGTATACACATTATCTTATTATAGTCGTGAGCATCATAAATTTTCTCATGTGTTCATATCTCTTTACCTCTCTCGGGAGGTCTAGCAACATTCCACATGACTCCTTTTTAATTTCTTAACTAGGTTACTCTCCAACAACCATTTTATTCATTCACTACAGGTAAAATAAAACCGACCTTACACATTTTCCATCAATCTTATGATCACGAGGGATCATACACATATACAAGTTTTAATCTTTTATTAAATAAATACTTATTACTGCTACAGATTCTATCAATCCATACCAATTTCCTTTAAGCACAAGGAATTTTCCGTAAGGGTCTTAACCCTTATATAATTAACCATCTTAATTACAATATAATCTTCATGTCCTAGAAGATAGACATTATTATACTTAACAAAAAAACCTAGCTTGTGTCCCTTGTCCGGACTCAGGTAGCTTCATAGCAAAATTTCTGCCACCTCTGCCATTTTCATTCAAGTTTTACCAATAATGCCTATCGATATATTCCTACTTGTGTAAGAGTAGTCATGAATTTGACAAAGGGACAATATAATTTCCCTTGATGTAATTCAGCCAGGGTTTCTAAGGTGCAATTTCAATCTACTGTCCTCCATCCTCGATAGACTCGTGTAGATAAAGAATAATCCTTTAAAGGTAGACACACCTTTCAACAGGCTCTTCTAAATTTTGATATACCAGTCCTATGACTTATTTCTGGCCCATCCAGGCCTAGTGTTGTAGCCTGCTCTGATACCACTTTGTAATAGACCCGACCCCTAAGTACCTTTTTAAGGGATGGGGTATTAACTTTTCACTTCTTCTATCAAACTTAAATCTTCTCTATCACAACTCCATCCTCTTTTCCTCATCAAGAGATTTCCAACAATAGTAAATTCACTCAGGATTGAGCTCTGGAATGAAAGGTATGATCTTCTGAAGTTCTTGGTTTTACATAGGAAACATCTCTCTTGCCTCCATGTGAAATCCATGTGATGTGTCATTAACCATTCCAATTGACATGGTGACACCCTGGTGTTGACATGGAACTAGCTTAGCCTGCCATTGTGGGAATTCACTCCATGCAGGCCTACAATCATCATCGCTCAGACCTTCTTCTGATGCACTCTCATGGGTGGAGGACTTGCAGACTCATAATTCTATATTCATAAGTCCATCCGAAAGGTACCGAATATTGTTCCTGAGATTGATTATAAGGCTCAAAGAATAATGTCAGGCATCAAAGGTTTTAAATGAAATGTTTTTATGAGTGATTTTTTCTACCTTCAGTTTTTTGAGAAATAATCTTTAAATGAAATTATTGATAAGACAATACAGAGGTTGTATCTCATTATCTGAGTCACAATTATAATGTCAAATGATTTACAAAACTATTAAAAAAAAGTTAGGTATCAATTACAGATAAGTCTCAGCTTGTTTGTAGTAGAAGAAAAGTAGAAGATGCACCCTTGAGAGGAGACAAAAAATGCACTAATTCACACAGGTCAGAGGTCTTGTTTTACTCACAGTAATAACAGAGGAAAATCTGTTACTGAATGAACTTGTGATATATTATGATCACAATAGATGTAGTACTAAATTGTAATCATTCACTCTTCAAGAACTACAGAAAGAAATTCAGAGAGATGGAAACATAGAGGAAACACATAACTCAAATTGAACAAAACTTAGAATATCTGTATGCACTTGTATTGATATTCAATAAAAGTTTTCTCTTTTACATTCAGCAAGAAGCAGCCCTGAATAGATCTAAACTATATCTATTTATACATAAATTTTCTCAACTGAAAACCGTTGGACTTCCCACAATATCTTCTTAAAAGTAGAATACAATTTGAATGAAATAACAACATGAAAATATTGTTGAGTTTTGATTTGATGTGTTGGTGCTTCATTTGTCTCTTCATTTTATCACATATGAAATCATCTTCCTTTGTTCTTTGAACTAGGTACACATGTCCATTAAGGCCACCGCAATCATTTGGCTTACTGTCTTTTCCATTTGATCATGTTGCCATCTATCCCTTCGAATGCGTTCATTGGGATAAATAATTGCAGTTGAAGATATGGGGGTGGTAATTGGACATGTATCTTAGCGCTGGCTCATTATGGGATGGCTAACAGTTATGGAGAAGAGTAATTGTTCACAGATAGGAGAACAAGGGGACAAGTGTCCAATAAGGAGGTGGGACGAGTGGATGCGAGAATGTAGGTGGTAGGGATAGATGTGGTAAGTGACGCGTGGAGGGTGTGACAGGCTGGAGGGTGAAGGGTAGAGTGGGTGGAGGATAGGTGTTGAGTCAGGATTCTAATGGTCCAACATCAAATAATAATTGAATAAAATAAATGACCTAAAGTCCCTTTATACTTTTCTGTTTTGTGGGGGCGCGATGAAGTGGTTTTGAGGTAACCCTCCTTTCATCCCACAATGCACCTGGTAATGCCACATACCCCTGAGAGAAAACCGTGGTTTAGATTGCGGGACCGCCCTACCAAATTAAACCACACACAACTTCTCCCCCTGCAATCTCTCTTAGTTGCTGATCTCCATGGTCCATTAAAACACGTCTGTCGATCTTGCAAAGTGAGATAAGCGCCCAAAGGTTAATCTGAGGTGAAAAATATCGGTCACATGTAGAGAAGACATAGAGAACTTCGTGCAATTCCTTTTCGTCGATCCAAGCATGGGACATGTGTCAGACAATCCCTGTATTCAATGATCTCGTACTCTGGGAGGAAGCAAGCAGTGCTGAGTAAAGAAATCCGGAAGGCCAGAGTTCATCTGTATCGTTGATAGAAGTGGACACATGGCATGATATCATGCACTCAGATGAATAGCCACTTTGGAAGAAAGACAGATGTGTGAAGCGAGAACTCCCGAAGGCCCGAAGCCCGGAGTTCATCTGGACCATTGATCGAAGTGGACATGTGATAGGAGATCCTGCACTTCTAAAAGTTAACACTTCATATGTTTGTGGTGTTGTGCATCTCGGAGCGCCCGAAGCCTGAAGTTCTGAAGTAAATATTATCCATTCGAATAAAAAGGACACGCGACGCCAAATCTCTCACTTCAAATACCTTTATAAAATCTATCGGTCTTCATATAGATCTGTTTATAGAGAGATTATTAAAAATTATGATGGAATTTATTACCTGGAAAATCAAAATAATTATTCAAATCGTTAGCTTTTAGCCAATCATAAATGTTATTAACAATTTGATGGTTCAACATTCAGAGGTTTTGAATGTAAGAGGGCAAAATTCTCTCGAAGGCCGAATTCACAGATAAGTTAGTCTCTTATTAATCACTTTTATGTTTCAATTAATCATGTTTTAAACATTGAGTTAGCCTTAAGTATTTCGACGGTTCGGTGTTCGAGAGTTTTGGATGCATGATAGAAATCCTCCAAAGGCCGAATTCCGAGAATAATTTATTAATACTTAATCATGATTAATTAAAGTTATTTAAATGTTTTGTTAACTCTTTAAAACACTTCTTACTTTTTGTAATATTCATTACTTTGGCACTTTGATACTTCGGATATCATTAGAACTGTTCGATCAAATTAGAGTAACTCATCGATGAAGGATATTATAAGCGCCTTATTGAAGAACAACGACCCTTGGATTTATTTTAAAAAAGGAAATTCTCTAAGTTTTTTGCTTTTTTGGGTAAAATTTTATTTCTAAGAGGCAAAATCTAAAGTTCAAAAGCTCAAAATTATATGTGTTCCAACACCAACAATTAACCATTTTTCCCTCTACCCAGGCTCACAGACTCGCAGACTCACGAATGCTTAATCCTTCCCTTCATAAGTCCTTCTGAAGAGTCTCAACACTTAGCCACTTTTCCATCTACGCGGACTCATGGATATACAATTATTTACCTCCTCTTCATAAGTTTGTCTGAAAAACCCCAACACTTAGTCATTTTTCCACCTACACGGGCTTATAGACTCACAAATGCATAATTATTCCTCTCAAATACCACCCGTGAAGTCTAGACACTTATCCATTTTGATCTTCGTGGACTCACGAACTTGTGGATGCATAAATATAGAAGCATCCTTTCATAGGGCTGTCTGAGAAGTCTTGACACTTAGCCATTTTCATATTCATGAACACTCATACGAATCCCTTCCTCTCTTCTAATACTCCACACTTAGATTATTTTGTGAGTTTGTCGGGTTTGTGGGTTGGCGGACTTTTGGACCCATTCATCTCACCTTTCCAACTCTTAAAATCGACAAGGACACACTCCCTATTACCTCGACCAATTAGAGGCCTCCACGTGGCTTTCTCGTACACATAGGCTCATGAAATCAATGTAACATTAGCATGATATCATCCCTCCTCTCATCAACATATAAGGGCTTCCATGTCGATCAACGATCAAGATCACATCCCATATGTACTCCGATCAATGGTTGAGATATTTCAAACTTTTGGTTCGACGTCCAAGGCTAAAACGAATGTCTAAGTCATAGTTCACCCAAGGGCCTGTGTTATGGCCCACTGACCAAATACCTGTTTCCATTCACAGGTTGACACCTATCAACTTCTGGACATGTTGGCGTTTCAAGTGAGCATGGTACATCATGCTGACGTTACCTCTCCCTAAAATATCTCTTAAACAAGACCACAATGATCCATGATAGAGGTTAATTATGGGTTTATCCCTAATTAATGGTCCATATTCACTCCGTTGATACAATGGTCGTGATTCCTTCGAGCTCAAAACATGGTTTTTCATCTGATTTAGGACTTAGACAATTCAAGGATTTATCTTTGGGATCTTTCCCTTACATTCAACTATTAACTTATGATCCTAGTTTCCATTCACGGATTTCCCATCACAACGATATATATATATACACACAGGAGTTTGAAAATACAATGCATCATCATTATAAATCAAGTATATATATGTGTAACACAAGTACACACATTCAATCATGAATTTCAATTCAATTACATAGAGTCTATGAGATACTTATCTATTACAATCGATAGCTGACCAACTGATTGTGGGTGTTCACCTTTCCACCCAATCGTAGGCTCATATTCATTCACTTTTAGCATTCTGGCCACCCCTGTTCCAAGCCATGATATCACCAGGGAATCTCTCTCGGGTTCTCGGTAAGATTTGAAGGCTACTCTCCTTAACTCTACTCTAGGTAGATATTTCCCTTACACCCACCTAACCCAGGCCCCTTATAGGTTTATTAGATTCCTTCCCAACATCAAGCTCGTGACATTCTTAGCTCAGTTTGGGCTTCAAATATTCCATGCTCCAGCTCAGAACTCTTCTACAAGTTCTCTGATCCTTCTATTGCATGCACCCATGCATTCTTTTCAACAACTATCTCTTCCGAGGCCCCAAATCTCTTACAATTCTCTCCCCCTTGTTCTTTTTGTAAATGTGTTGAACCTGCACATAATAGATCTAGATAAACAATAATACACACATTTTCATAAAGAATTGGAGAAAGAAGAAGAAGGAGAGAAAGAATGAAAGAATTCTCATTAATCGTTATGAATAATGAATAATTTACACATGATATACTCTATATAACTCAATGAGTGCGCACTAGAGGAGAACCAATGCACCATAGTGGTGGTCTAGAGAGATCTGGACACACTAATAGTTACGAGAGTGAACTGCTACCTAGTCTAGTCTCTCAGGTAGTTACGGGAGTGAATTGCCACCTAGTTGAGTTAACTAGTCAACTAGTCTTCAGTTAACTGACTGAATAGAGAGTAGTGAGGAGTTAACTTAGGGAATCAAGGGTAATTTTCTAGTTTGGTGATGATCCCAAGGCAAGTGCACATTAGCTGGTGATAATCCCAATGTTGCATGGTGACAAAACCAATGCAACATCTAAAATCAACTCAATTAGTCAAACTAAAGTGTCAACTGAAAGAGAATATTCTCCAGGTGGAATATTCTCCCCTAAAATATAGGAGACTAGATAATGACTAATTATGACTAATAAACAAGGAAAAACCTTAGGAAAAAGAAATCCTAGGCATGTGTGAAGTAACTCCAACACCACTATGGTGAAAATAAAGAATGGGTCCCGACAATGAGGCCATGTTAGGTATCCAAATACAAAAGATACACTAAAATAAAGTGAGAAAAGAGGGAAAACCTCATGGTAAACCCCCCCCCTCAAGGTACAATGTATGTAAAAATAAGAAATATAGTTGCTAGGCAACTGTGTCCTTCACTCCAAGACAACTTCCCAGAGAATGGAACTTCTGCTCAGTGAAGGTCTTGGTGAAGATGTCTGTCATCTGTTCTGTTGAAGGACATAACTGTAGGTC
Source organism: Picea engelmannii (assembly GCA_009831015.1). Taxonomy (NCBI): domain Eukaryota; kingdom Viridiplantae; phylum Streptophyta; class Pinopsida; order Pinales; family Pinaceae; genus Picea; species Picea engelmannii. The sequence goes on along the minus strand of ML814168.1, from coordinate 191,437 downwards.
GATGATACCCTCATGTACTAAGTCCCGGATGTAGTGCATGTGAATCTCTATGTGCTTCATCCGTTGCCTTTGAATTGGATCTCTAGAAAACTTTAGAGTTCTCTGGTTGTCACACCAGATGACGATCGACCGATGAAACTGAATTCCCAACTCAGTTAGAAAATGTTGTAGCCACATAGCCTGAATGGTTATGTTAACTACCCCTCTGTACTCTACCTCGAAAAAAGATAGAGCAATGGCAACTTTCTTCTTGCTTGACCAACAGATAGGCCCAGAACCAAAATTGAGTGAGTAACCAGATGTGGACTTGCGATAAGTGCTATCGCCAGCGCAGTCAGAATAAGTAAACCCGATGAGATATAATGTCGAGTCTACTGCAATATGAATCCCAAATGTGATGGTGCCCTGTATGTATCGAAGGATACGCTTTGCAGCCTTCCAATGTATCTCATGCAGCTCCTGCATGAACCTGGAAACTACGCCAACTGCATAGGAGAGGTCTGGTCTAGAGTGTGTGAGATACAACAAGCTCCCCACTAGCTGTCTATACAATGTGATGTTAACCAGTAGAGTCTCCCTACCATCCTCAAGTTTGAATCCTGATAGGAAAGGAGTCGGAGCAGACTTGCAGTCTGTCATGTGAAACATCTCAAGGAGATCTTGTGCATACTTGACCTGAGACAGTTTGATGCCTGATGCATCCTGACTGATATCGAGTCCAAGGAAGAAGTGTAGCGGACCCATGCTCGTCATAAAAAACCTTTCATGTAGAATCCTCTTGACTGCAACAATCGCTGAAGTAGAGAAACCAGTGATAAAAAAATCATCAACACACATAACTAAAAGTAGAAGTGAATCAACCATCCTGAACATGTAGACATTCATGTATGATTTACAACATACAAAGTTTTGTGACAACAGGTAGGAGTCCATCTTGGCATACCATGCCCTCAGAGCCTACTTGATTCCATAAAGGGACTTCTTTATTCGACAGACCAATGATGAGTCCTGCATAAATCCCTGGGGCTACTCCATGTAGATCTCCTTAGAGAGATCACCATGAAGAAATGCATTCTTCACATCCATCCGATGGACTTCCCATCCTTTGGCTGCCGCAATGGAAAGTGCCAATCATATGGAATCCATCTTCTCTACTGGAGCGAAGGTCTCATCATAGTCAATACCATGAACCTTCTGAAATCCTTTGACAACAAGACTGGCTTTGTATCTGCTAATCTATCCATCTGTTGTGCTCTTGGTCCTGTAGACCCATTTGCATCTGAAAATTTTCCTCCCAGAAGGAAGGGGAACCAGATCCCAAGTCTGGTTCTCAAGGAGGGAGTTGTACTACTCCTGCATGGCAGATTCCCAAAAAGGATTTCTAGCAGCCTCACCATAAGACTGTGGATCTGAAGACTAAACCAAGAAAATATGCTTGGAGGGAAATGGTTCAGTGGTAGTGAGTGGAATAGGAAGCTCCTCAAAATCAGATCGAGTCCTCTTAGTATTGGCTGGATCACCAATGAGATCCCCTGCATCCTGAAGAGTAGTCTGTGCCCACTTGGGCCTTTTCTATGGCTCTGCAACTGCATCTGGATGCTCTAATTCTTCATCTGACTGTACTGAATCTGAATTTAGATCATCTGAGTCATCTGAATCAAAACTCTCATCTGAAGAAGAGTCGACATGTGCATGCTCATCATATTGGAGAGGTGGAAGAATGAAGGTGTCTGCATGCGGCTGTTGAGGTGCATGCGAGACACTTTCCTCGAATTGGATGCTTCGCTCAATGATGAGCTGGTACGAGGAAATATCAATAAGCCTATATCCCTTCATACTGTCGGGATATCCAACAAAAATGCACTCAGTGCTCTGTGGATCACGTGCCTTCCATTTTTCAGAGGGAATCCGGGCCCATGCACATGAACCAAAAATGTGAAAGTGGGTCACTTCCGGTTTGAAGCTGCTCCAAGCCTCGTAAAGGGTCTTATACTTGACTAATCTATGGGGAGATCTGTTTTGGATGTATGTTGCACAATTAATTTCTTCATCCCATAGTCTCTGTTGTAGTGAATTTTCATGTAGCATGCAAGATGCCATCTCCTTTAGAGATTTATTTTTTCGCTCAACAACTTCGTTTTGTTGCGGAGTATAGGGAAATGTATGCTGCAACTAAATCCCTGCCTCATGGAAAAGATTATGGATCTCATGATTTACATACTATCCCCCATTATCAGTTCAGAGGACTTTGATCTTATTTCCGGACTATGTCTTAACCAGGGCTTTGAAATCTTTGAGGTGTTGAAAGACCTTAGATTTTTGCCTGAGAAAGTAGATCCAAGTAAAATGTGAGAAATCATCAAAAAAAATGAGAACAAACCTCTCTTTGCTGATGGATGGATGAGGAAAAGGACCCATAAGGTCACTGTGGATCAGATCTAAAGGTGCACAATCTCTTTAAGACTTTCCTTTGTCGAATTTCTCTTGAGGGTGTTTTCCGAGAACACATCCCTCACATACCCCCTTGGCGAAATGTATGTCTGGTAGACCATAAACCAATATTTTCTTGCTAAGATGTTGCATGTATATGAAATTCAAATGTCCAAACCTTTCGTGCCATATCATACTACTTTCATCAACATGAGTAAGCAGTAAATCAGGTTCAATGAATTCAAAAAAAGTATACAATTTAGACTGATGATTTATCTCACTGGTAGCAACCTTGGAGTTGGTTTGCATGTCGTAGATGTCCACGGAATTTGGTGTGAATATGAATTTCTTTCTAGTGCTGGAATTTGTCATCTGATATACAGAGAGAAGGTTGACAAAAAGTTTGGGAATGTGCAACACATTCTCAAAGCTTCCATTGGTGAGTTCAATCCTTCCTTTTCCGGTGACTTTGACAGAAGAGTTGTCCCCCATAAGAATACGAGGACCTTTGCATGCATCAAATGAAGAATATACTGCTTTTGATGCAGCCATATAATGTGATTCTCCTGAATCAATGATCCAAGCATCGGGAGAGGAGTTGATGGCAATCAAAGCATGGCTAGAATTGCCTTTCTTGAAATTCAGATCTTCTGGCTTGTTCTTCTTGTCACCCTTGGGTATGCGATCTCCAAGGTTGTTTTGCTGAAGTATTTGAGACATCATATCTATTTTATTTTTCATGCATGCAGATTCTGGATGGAATCCTTTGTGATAGTACGTGCATTTCTCCCCTTTTCCCCTTTGGATCCGGAGGCATCGATGAAGGGTTTTGTGTACCATTCCTTCTTCGGATGTGCATGAGATTTCCGTTTATCTTTATATTTATATTTATGATATTTGTGGCTGCCATCATGTACAGTGAGTTCATGTGCCCTTGGGCCTTTGATTGTGCCCATGTTGATGAGCTTAGTTTGCTCTTGTGTCAGGGATTCGATAAAGTCCTCAAGAGAAGGCATATTCCAGGTGGCTCCAGAGGAGAATATGAAAGAATGGAATGTGGATATGAATACAAATAATTTAGGACCAAGCCTGGAGAAAATGGTGAGAACCATTTTTTTCTCCTCCTTCGATTTATCAACCCCACAAGCTTTGAGTTGTGACAGTAAATCCTTGAATTTTGTAAAGAAATCTTGGATATTGTCGAAGATTTTTGGATCCAATGTAAGCAGTTCCACCTCCAACATGTGTCCCCTCATCTCATCCTATTTTCCAAAGAGCCATTTCAAGGTGGTCCAGGCTTCATTGGGAGTCTTATAGGAAGATATATGAAAAAGGAGATCGAGAGAAATAAGATTGCAAATTGTTTCAAGTGCCTCATCCATGCGATTTAAATACTTGGATTTTTCTATGGTTGATGTCGGTTCTGTATATATATTCAAGGTTAACTTGTACAACCCTTTGGTTAATAGACGTATGGCTATTTTTTCCTTCCATGAAAATTAGTTGTACGGTGTAAGAATGAATTCTTTTTGGAAATCCATCTTTTCGCTGTCTTCAATCTTTTATACCTGCAAAAAAATTTGGTGTAGCTTTTGCTTAGCAGTCCATCGGCTCTGATACCATGTAAATGTGTTGAACCTGCACATAATATATCTATATAAACAATAATACACACATTTGTAGAGAGAATTGGAGAAAGAAGAAGAAGGAGAGAAAGAATGAAAGAATTCTCATTAACCGTTATGAATAATGAATAATTTACACATGATATACTCTGTATAACTCAATGAGTGCATATTGGAGGAGAACCAATGCGCCATAGTGGTGGTCTAGAGTGATCCAGACACACACCAATAGTTACGGGAGTGAACTGCCACCTAGTTTAGTCTCTCAGGCAGTTACGAGAGTGAATTGTCACCTAGTCTAGTCTCTTAGGCAGTTACGGGAGTGAACTGCCACCTAGTTGAGTTAACTAGTCAAATAGTCTTCAACTAACTAATTGAACAGAGAGTAGTGAGGAGTTAAATCAGGGAATCAAGGGTAATGCGTCAGTCTGGTGATGATCCCAAGGCAAGTGCACATTATCTGGTGATGATCCCAATGTTGCATGGTGACAAAACCAATGCAACATCTAAACTCAACTCAACTAGTCAAACTGAAGTATCAACTGAAAGAGAATATTCTGCAGGTGTAATATTCTCCCCTAAAATATAGGAGACTGGATAATGACTAATTATGACTAATAAACAAGGAAAAACCTTAGTAAAAATAAATCCTAGGTGTGTGTGAAGTAACCCCAACACTTTTTTCTTGCACGCATGACTTAGGTAGGTTCTCGATCTGTCCTTCTATTTATTCTATTAGAAGGAAATTCATGGGTCAATCATGGGGACCTGTGGTGATCTTTTCTATTGTCCTCTAGCTGACTACTTCATGTACCTTATGACATCCATCGATACTTCCATTCATTGGGGTGGTTGGTTGTTCAACTACCAAGCCCTCCTCATTAACCGACTTGTCTTATTATCCGATATAAGGGAAAATAATCTGAATGTTTCCAATTAATATTTCCACAAGGTGGCTTGGGGTCCTTCAACTTAATAGAACCTCTCCTCATTCCTCTAGTGATATCATGGCCAATAATTTAAGGCGTCACCCATCAGTCAACTATCAGTGTTTACAATTAAACAATAATACATTTACAATATTTGCAAACCATTGCATGGAAATCATAAATTCTGATTAATTACAGGCTGGGGGAAACAAGGGTGTTACACTTTTGTCATAGAGTATGACCTTAAACTACTTTTAATTGGCTAAGAGTTCATTTGATGAATGCAAAGAAATAGTTTAATGACCAAAGACCCAAAGGTATATGGAAATAGTGTAATTATGCCCCCTTATGGGCCACCAACGAGTTATTTCAAGTGGCCAAGTTTTGTTTGCACACAATAATGTAGTTTCATGTTGAGGTCTTGAGATTTTATCAATAGAGGCTACGTCGGTAGCCCTAAATATTGTAGGATGTTTCCTTCTATGGAAAAGAAGGAAACAAAAAACCTTAAAATATACTTTACAAACATATTTTGTATAGAGCAATATTTAATAAGGATGATATATTGTGTAAATATAAAATCTTTTTGAAGTACATCACTTTTTTCTTATTCTTGCGTTTTAAGCATGGATCTTACCATGGTTATGTTTTTTATGACCATAAAATTAATTACGACTAAATTGTTGGATATGTGTTATATCCTTGTGCATTATAATATGATCAAGGGGTTTGGAGGTCACCACCCCCAACAGGGGGACCAACAAGCCCTCCATAACAGGGCTTTGAGGGGAAAACCCTTGAGAGAAAAATTTTCAATTCGTTATAGGTGGTTTTTGGCCCATGATTTAATACCTATTGTATTTTAATACCGCTTAGCAGATTAGGGTTGGATAAAGTTGCAGAAAACCCATTACTATAATGCAAGGCCTTGGCGCAGAAATTCATGTCACATGGTAGTTGTTGTTTTTATGCAAACCATTATGTAATTGTGGGTGTCATCATTTGTGTATCTTTAACATCATAGAGCATTGGTAATTGTGTCTCTTGTTTTGATGCAATTGAGTAAAGGTGTCACAATAGTGACACATTAGTGTTTCTTGATACTCTATAGTGTATGATTTGTGATGTATGTATGCACATTGCATCATTTCAGTGTCATCTTGTTGATGCAAACAATCATATGTGTTTGAATAGTGTCGCATGTTACATCATGGGAATGGTTATAATATCACATTAAAAGCATCTTTAGAGTTCTATTTACAATAGGGTATCCAATTATTATTGTTAATTTTTAATTATCATTCTCATTATAATACAAATTTTCGTTTTTTAATTATTATTTTAAGAATTATTAATTTTAAATTAATTATTAATGAATTAATTTTAAATTAATTATTATTTTATTATTAATGAAAATTTATTATAATTAATTGTCTTCATTTATACATTTATTTTTAATCATTGTGTATCTAATCTACTTATCATCATTAAAAATAAATTAATACACTTTTTAATCATTGTGCATCAAATCTAAACACTAACATTCAAGTAATATTGAAGACATTTTTATTAATGAAATAAAGTTGTTGTTTCAAAGTTGAGTTAAAGTATATTAGAGGGGTTCATCAGTTCACTTCAAGTTAGGGCCCACTTGAAGAGGGTTTTCTAATGAATACACCTCTTTATCTATATTTTGTAATAATGTCCTGTAATCCTTCAATTCAACAACCTACATCCCATTGGTGGTGGCCGAGGAATTGTTTTATGTTTTTTGTAATCGTGTTCTTTAATTCTTCAATTTAACAACCTACATCCCATTGGTGGTGGTTAAGGAATTGTTTTATGTTTCATTTGAATAGTTAGTATATTCATTTTATTTTTTCTATTGAAGTTTTTTCACCAACATACAATGACCATGTGGTTGGTGAGAGAGATGTTATGACATTGAGTACATTGTGGAGTTAGTTTATTTCTTGTGGAATTCATCTTTATTTTTATGCCGAAGGCATGTAAATAGGAAGAGATTTTGCCTGAAACCTGCCAACTAATACCACCTGACATCAATACCACCTTCCACGTCATGTGTCCACCCGTCCCTATCACTTTGTTGTATGTTTTTTGTCAATCATGTCATATCTCGTTGTTCTCACCACTTCCATACCTCCAAATGTCAAGTGAATTACTCGCCCTAGCAACCACCTCACACCTCTAATGGTCACGCGAAGTACTCGCCACAACTCTCTGAAGTACTCACCCCAACTTTCGTGGAGACCTTCTTCATCATAAATTCCTTTGAGGTGAATTCTCCTCAATTATCTAATCTTAAGCGTTTGATTCTTGAATTCATCTCATTTTCAACCATTTCCTTGTAGATCTTGTAGTTTTCAAAAGCTTCTGACTTGTTCTTAAGAAAGCAAATTGTAGTCATTCTTTTATAATCATCAACTAATAACATAAAGTATCTCTCACCTTTTCAGACTTTTGTTGTAGTTGGTCCAACTAGATCAGTATGCACAATTTCCAGTGGTTTTGTTGTTGGATATTCCTTTGATTTGAAGTTGGTCTTTGTTTGCTTTCCTTGTTGGCAATGCTTGCATAAAGTGTTGGTTGGTTTCGTGATCTGGGACATTTCTCTGACTGCTTCTCTTTTGCTGACTTTGACAAGGTTATAAAAATGCATGTGATCCATTCTTCTATGCCATAGCCAACTTTCATCTTCCTTTCCTAGACAACACTTTTCATTTCCAATTTCACTTAACACATATATGTTTCTTGAATTTCTTACAGCTGTAGCGACCAATTTCCCTTAACCTTATTTTCTTACCTCACACTTTTGTGAATCGAAAGTAACTTTATGACCTTGGTCACACATTTGACTCACACTTAAAAGATTATGTTTCATATCTTTTACTAGTAGAACATTTTCCGCCTTTTCATTCTTGTTCCCAATTCGGACTGTGCGTTTCCAATGATTTCGGTTGAATCATCATTTCCAAAGGAGACTGATCCATCAATGACAACCAACCTTAATCAACAATATCCCCCTTTGGCATTGATGGCAACACTCTAGTGCAATACTGAAATCATATCATTCATTCTCCCCCTGGAACCATGTCTCTGTCCTCTGCATCTGTTAAATTTTCTCCCCCTAGAAACATGCCTTTGTTCTCTGCATCTGATAAATATATCCTCCTTTGTCATCAATGGCAAAGGTATCTTTCCATCTGGGGTTGTTCCCCCTGACTAAACTGTCCTCTTATGGTTCTTCCTCATGTACATTTAAGACATATAAGATAAGCATTCAAAAATCATTCATTTTGGAGTAGAAATAACTCCAAGTATTTGGTGAAGATATTCAAAGGCTTCCAGTGGAAGTGGTTTTGTAAAGGTGTCTGTCACTTGTTCTTTTGTGCCCACATACTCAACTCTGATGTTCTTTTCTGCAACCTGTTCCCGTAGAAAGTGATACTTGATTGGAATGTGCTTCGTCTTGGAGTGCATCACCGGGTTTTTTGAGATACTGATGGCACTTGTATTATCACAATATATTGGAATGGGCTCATCATACTCAACCTATATATCTGTCAAAGTTTGTTTCATCCAAAGTACCTGTGTACAACATGCTGCTGCTGCAATATACTCTGCCTCGGCTGTAGATAGAGATATTGATGATTTTTTCTTGCTTAGCCATGATACCAAACACTCACCTAAGTAGAACGTTGCTCCCTGGTGCTTCGTCGGTCATCAATACAACCTGACCAATCTACATCTGTGTAGGCAATAAGTGATAGATATTTTCTTTTTGGATACCATAATCCAAACTCTTCTGTTCCTTTGAGATATCTGAAGATCCTCTTTACTTCTAATACATGTGATTCCTTTGGTGCTGCTTGAAATCGTGCCACCTATCCAACTTCCTACATTACATCTAGTCTGGATGCTGTCACATATAGTAGGTTGCCAATCATTGACCTGTATTGCCTCTGATCTGTAGACTTCGAATCATCATCTTTGCTCAACTTACAACTGGTTTGCATGGGAGTGATAATTGGTTTGCAATCTTCCATTTCAAACCTCTTTAGCATTTCTCTAATATACTTGGTTTGAGAAATAAAAATTCCTTGGTTGCTTTGATGTATCTGAAGTCCCAGAAGGAAGGATAGTTCTCTAAGTAATGACATTTCAAATTCATACTGCATGTCTTTTGCAAATTTCTGGCTTAACTTGTCATCATTACTACCAAAAATAATATCATCAATATAAACTTCAATTAATAAAATTTTAACTTGACTTACCTTGATGTAGAGGTTGTTGTCTGCACTTCCTTTTCTAAACCCTGCCTACTGCAGATACTTATCCAGTCTAGAGTACCATGCTCTAGGAGCCTGTTTTAGACCATACAAGGCCTTCTTTAATTTACACACATAGTCTTTGTTCTATGACAACTGAAATCCTTTTGGTTGTTCAATGTAGACTTCTTCTTCAAGTTCCCCATTCAGAAAAGCCGATTTTACGTCCATCTGATATACTTTAACATTTTTGGAGCATGCATAAGCTAAAATAAAATGGATTGCTTCCATTCTGGCAACTGGGGCAAATGTCTCTTCAAAGTCAATTCCTTCAATCTGTGCATATCCTTTACATACCAATCTAGCTTTTTTCCTTATAACATGTCCATCTTCATTCAATTTATTCATGAAAACCCATTTTGTGCCGATCACATTCTTATTCTTTGGTCTTGGAACCAATTCCCAAGTGTCATTTTTCTCTATTTGATCCAATTCTTCATCCATGGCCTTATTCCAAAATTCATCCTTGCTGGCTTCTTCAAAAATTTTTGGTTCAATTGTAGATAAGATTTCTAGGTGTGTTTGTTCTGGTGAATGGATTTTTCTTCTAGTCTCAACTTCTGCATTTTTGTTTCCAATAATCTGATCTGAAGGATGATTCTTTTGTACTCGTTTGCTAGGTGTCTTTAGAGATACTTGTTGAACTTTCTCTTTTACTTCTATCAGATTCTCTTCATCTTCATCTTCGTCTTTTACTTCTTTTTCATCTTCTTCTTTGAAAAGTTGTTCCATTGATTTTTTTTCTTCTTCCTTTGATTCTGGTCTGTCTGTTTCATCAATTGTTACGTTGATGCTTTCCACAACTTTGTTTAATATTAGATTGTAACACTTATATGCTTTCCTTGTACTTGCGTAACTAACAAGTATTCCTTTGTCCACACGAGAGTCAAACTTTCCCATTCTGCCATCTTCTCTTTTGATGTAGCATTTGCTTCCAAAAACTTTGAAGTGCTTCACATTTGCTGGTCTTCCTTTCCATAGCTCGTAGAGAGTTTTATCAGTGTTGTTTCTGAGAATTACTCTATTTTGAATGTGAACTGCTGTATGCACTACCTATGTCCAAAAAATATCTGTCAACTTTGAATCCATTATCATTATTTGAGACATTTCTTGTACTGTCCTGTTCTTTCTTTCAACAACTTCATTCTGTTGAGGTGTCATAGTGACGGAGAATTGCTTTTTTATTCCATGATTGTTGGAGTAGTCCATAAATTCATTTGAGGTGAATTCTCCTCCATTATCCGATCTTAAGCATTTGATTCTTGAGTCAATCTCATTTTCAACCATTTCCTTGTAGATCTTGAAGTTTTCAAAAGCTTCTGACTTGTTCTTGAGAAAACAAACTGCAGTTATTCTTGTATAATCATCAACTAATAACATAAAGTATCTCTCACCTTTTAAGCGTTTTTTTGTAGTTGGTCCAACTAGATCAGTATGCACAATTTTCAGTGGTTTTGTTGTTGAATATTCCTTTGATTTGAACTTGGTCTTTGTTTGCTTTCCTTTTTGGAAATGCTTGCATAAAGTGTTGGTTGGTTTCGTGATTTGGGGTATTTATCTGACTGCTTCTCTTTTGCTAACTTTGACAAGATTATCAAAATGCATGTGACCCATTCTTCTGTGCCATAGCCAACTTTCATCTTCCTTTCCTAGACAACACTTTTCATTTCCAATTTCACTTAACACATATATGTTGCTTGAAGTT
>ML814168.1:149959-174003 GCA_009831015.1 Picea engelmannii | reverse complement strand
CTCATTACTTCACTTTATTATTTACCTTTTAAAATCTCTTAAACCACTTTGACTACTTTGACCTTTTGGGGCTTCTAGATGACATATGAGGGTCCTCCAACTTCGTAAGGCCATAACTCTCAAACCGTGAGGAGGTATGTGACGTTCCACATACCACCAGAAATGGAATGACATGTAATATACATATAGAATAGTATTATCTGAAAATATATCATAACTCATACCGTTACCCATCAAACAAACTTGGGTCCATTACCTAAACCTAGGGTCTCCAACTTTTCATAGCCATAACTCTCTAACCGTGAGGAGTTATGTGACGTTCCACATACCACCGAAAATGGCATGACAAGCACTATCCATCTAGGATATTTTCCCTAACAAATTCATTGTCTTTCATCTTATTATTCCACAATTAATCATGGGTTCTCTTGCTCCGCAGAGCGTCTTCCCGTGAGGGCTTTCACCATAAGGGGACCATTTTGGAGTTCATCCATATTTACTTCTTATCAGCCATGAAAAAAAAAAATGAGTCATATTTACATCAAACAATATTGGGTCCATTATCCAAACCTTTGTGCTATGGGGCTTTCTTCAAGGGTTGACATCAATGACAACCAACCTTAATCAACAATCCTCTTATCTCCACCTATGGTCCAAGTTTCTGCCAAATTAACTGATTTTGTTGTAAAAGAAAAGCTCTTGAAATCTTGGATTCAAGAGGACATAGACCGAGTGGGATTTTGAAGCTTGATGCATGATCTTACCATAATATCACCCATGATCAAATTCCTCTCCTAGAAAATCCAAAGAGACAAAGAAACTACAAAACAAAATAATTTTCCCTTAAAATTCAAAGCCTTATAGTTACGAAGAGCTTTAGGAAAATAAATTGTATGCATTATGGAAGATAGATATAAGATTGGTTTTTTGGATATTTAGATTGTATTGATGTTGTAGATATAATTCATGACTGTAAGTTAGGAATTAATCATAATAATAGAATCTAGAATACCATAGACTTATGCTCAAATGCTACTAGCCTCATATTGAAATTTTCAAAAGTTCAAAATTTGGAGTTTAGACTTCTCATAAATTATGGATCTTTAAAACTTGATAAGAAAATCATCCTTTACCTCATTCACATATTAAAGGTAGCACCAACAAAATATATGTGGGCAATGAAAAATGCTAATTGATTATTTGCCTTTCCTACTCTCTCACTGTTATTATCCTTAACTACATCAGATCAATCTCGATTCGCTTTACCATCTCCAGTTTTGGTTTTGCATGTGCATCTTTAGTTTTGATGATCCACTAAATGGCCTTATACTCTCGAGATTAATTTCAAATAATGGACAATACCAAATAAACAATCATGGTTGGCGCCTTCAATACACACCACATTTCAATTGTCATTTGCTTTATGTTTCCTATAGTTGTTGGATACCAGATAAACAATCGTAGTTGATGCCTCCATGCACACCATGTTTCAATTGCCACCAGGAATTTATACTATTATAATCCGCATCATAATTTAATCAAGTTGTGTGTGTTATTATTCCAAAGAAGTTGCGTGTACTAATTTAATCAAGTTTGAAGGACAGAAGTAAAGTCAACTTCTTTTTCAAGAAATAAATGGTGTTATAAAACGTTTTTCAACTATATTATCTAACCTTTCTTACTTGGTTCAAGTGATCTGAGCTCATTGTAAATTTGGATTATTAGAGAGTTTAGTTACAAAATCAATCATTTACTTTGTAGCTGGACATTCCGATAAAAAAACTTAAACATGACTTATATATATTAATCCACACTGTAACTCGTCCATTGACATTGAACCATATGACATAAAATATAAACAACTAAGAGCTTATATATATTAATTCACATGAGTCGTCCATTGCCATTGAACCATATGACATAAAATCTAAACAACCAAGAGTTTATTTTTCTAGAATGAAAGTAATTTGATGTTTTAAAAGAATTTAAGTTGTGTGATAATAATGGATGTTATTTCAATATTTGTTGTCATAACAATGAAGTAACTCGATTTGGATTTAGTAACGAGGAGAAAATTATTAGTAGTTGACTATATTCCTCTAGAATATTACAACAATGAACCTACATGGTCAATGTTAATAGATGTTGTTTTTTCACGTGACTTTATAATTAAATATTAAATATAAAATGCTAATATTGGGATACGAAAAGCATATTCCTTACATATATTCGTATTAATTCCTTATCCATGCTCTCCCCACACCATGCATTTCACTGATAAAGTAGTTGTGAAAGTTAGAACTTAGATGGAGTCATCTATCCAATTTCATTTTCATATTAATTTGTTTTAAAATAATTTTAATTGTAATGTATATTTTATAAAAAATCATTTATGATTGTTATTTATATGTTAATATAATTTGTTTTTAATGATTTATTTTTAAAATTTATTGTACTTAATATTGTTGTATATATAATTGGATTTACTCACTGGTCGGGAGAGAGTGATCTGCTGCTAGGGTTTGTATGATATTGGCTCGGTAAGGCTTATGGTTATCTATGTAACCCTGCAAAATATCCAATCTCTCTACCTATAATCACCTTGAGAATTCCCTAATGGCAGAGGTAGAGGGGGCACGAGCCCCCTCCTACCATGACAAGACAATAAATGACCCAATAGGAGCTCGGGGATCATGATTGAACTTCGAGCCACCACACATTTGAGAGATAAACTATATCATGAAGAGATAAATAAGGGAAAAGACATGGATTTTGAGGTTGAATCCTCCCATCCAAAGGTGGCTCGTGCATGGGAACCAGGAAAATGCATCCCCCAAGCTTCAACATCGCCAAAATATGTGGTTAGCTCCATGAGAGTTGTAGAAAAAACAAAATACATGAGGGAAAATTCCCTGATTGAATTTTTTTTAGGACTATGGTCATCCAAGAAGGATATAATGAAATGCATCAGGAACTGGTTGAAACCTAAGGGACATTTTGATCTGCAGCTAGGCTCAAAGGATTTCTTCACAACCATCTTTCATAATATGGAGGACAAGGATAGAATATTCAAGGGAGGTCCACATTTGTTCAACTCAGGAGGCCTATATCTCTAATAATGGACATAGTTCATCAACCTAAAGACAAAGGATTTCTCATATGCCCCAATAGGGATTTGACTATACTCTCTCCCGCAGTAATTTTGGCTTGATGAGATTCTTGTTAGAATAGGAAACACCCTGGGTCTCTATGTTAAAGTCGATGAAGCCACTCGCCAAAGATGATATACTTCCTATGCATGGATCTCTGTCTACATGAATATCTCCAAGCCTCTACCTGTCTCGATAACCCTAGAATTTCAGGATCATGAATGGGCTCAAACTATTGATTACAAGCACATTCCTTTTATATTACGAAAATGTCACGAACATGGTCATATGTTCAGGAAATATCCTGTCAATTCCTCCTATAAATATGCAACAAATTCCTTAGATAAATTCAAATACTGTTTTACTCAAGTTCCATGAAAGAAGAGACCTACCTAGAAGAAATATGCCCCTGGATCTTCAAAATCGCCAACCACTAGTAACTCTTTTGGCATCCTAATCCAGATTCATGATTCTTGGGAGATAGAAGAATGGCATGACTATGCTAATACTGAAAACTCTTGTGGGAAGGCCAAAGAAATCCCATATCTTGTCCTAGAAAATTTTTACCCCAACTCTTCCCCAATCCCACATAATGAAGACCAATTCACAAAGGATGACAGGGACACATAAATGATGTTGGATGACAAGGAATTAATGGATATTGATTTGGACAAGCTTGAGGAGGCATATCACAATCAAGAACTACAATCCATTCCTCTGGAGCATCTACACAAAGTACATAAAGTGTATCTAAACTCCATTGCAGGAGTGACCTCCAGGCCAGGAGGAAATCTAGGCATTCACCGGGATTTGAGGAATTAGATCTGTAAATCATCGAAGGAAAGAAAAAGAAGGGGAAGAAAATCCACACGACAACTTATTCGTGAGGTAGGTTCTTTTATGATTAATTTTGGTCAGATCAGAATCTCACAGAGGGCTTCTTTCTCTCTCCCCCCCTACTCCATCTTCCCCATGAAGATTATTTCATGGAATGTTAGAGGCCTAACTGGTAGAACCAAGCAGAGGGTTCTCCGAAACAACATAATGGCTGAAAATACAGATATATTTCTTCTTCAGGAAACGAAGTGTACCCAAGAAAAAATATAAATCATTCTTTCTAGATGTTGGTGGCAGAGTCACTTTGTTTACAATGAATCTAGAGGACAGGCTGATAGTATTGCAATCCTCTGGAATCCGACTACGATCATAATGGACAATTTTTTCTCAACTAGGTGGGTTGTCACAACACACTACATAGCTATTGGCTCAAATAAGGAGGGAGTAATCACAAACACCTATGGGCCACAACAAACACAGGAGAGGGAAGCCTTCCTCAAAAGTCTACATGACCTAAATGAGATTATAGGAAATAGACATTGGATTCTAGGGGGTGAATTTAATCTGATCATCTATCTTGATGAAAAGCGAGGCATGATCAGAAGGTTGGACGATGTTAATAAAATATTTCAACAGATCATTAATGACCTACACTTGGTGGATCTAAACACCATCAATGGTACTTACACTTGGTCAAATCGTCGCACTGGATCACATCAGGTGGCCTGCAAGCTACATAGGTTCCTTATATCTGAATCCCTAATGTTGGAGGATCCCATATTGGAAGCGAGCATACTCCCATGTTTAGGATTTGGCCAATGGAATATACAACTATGTATGGACGTTTCATGTTCCCCGTGCAACAATCCATTCAGGTTTGAAATATTTTGGCTCTCTAACCTTGATTTCCAAAAATTCTCCCAAATGGTGGGTTGAGTTGGCAATAATGCATGGTACTTTGATGTATAAATTTTAGCAAAAGATAAAAAAATTCAAGGAAAAAATCAAAGTCTGGAACAAAGACATCTTTGGTAATATATTCCAGGCCCAAAAAATATTGGAGCAATGCATGGAAGATATATAGAGACAACTGATAATCCAAGGTAGCACATAATCTCTTCAGGCGGAGGAATAGAGTTTAAAGCAACAACTTGAATAAAGGTATGCGTAGTAGGAAATTCTCTAGAGCCAAAAATACAGAGTTCAATGGTTGAAGGAAGGGGAAAAAATTCATTTTTTTTTTCATAAATCAATGATCCAAAGAAGGCACATAAACATAATTACAAGGATGGAAAATGATCAAGGACACAACTTAACAGATCATGTTGGAATGGAATAGGAGCTGCTTAACTATTACAAGGATATTTTAACTGAACCATGTCCTAATTGATCCAATGCCATCAATAATATAACTCAGCACATTCCTTCCCTAATTTCAGAAGAACAAAATGAAACCCTAATAAGACCAATCTCCATTAAATAAGTGGACCAAGTGATCAAGGATATTCCATCAGGGAAATATCCAGGTCTAGACGGCTTTACAACGGACTTATTTCATCATTGTTGGCCAATGATCCGTGAAGAAGTATGGAAATTGTTTCAAGATTCGCGCCTCTCTCGAGTAGTCCTACCAGCCCTTAACACAACCTTCCTCACTCTTATCCCCAAGGAGGAGGGTGACACTCACCCTAAGCAGTTAAGGTCAATCACTCTTTGCAATGTCATCTACAACTAAGTAACTAAGGTAATGGCTAACCATCTCAAACCCATTCTTAATTTTATTATTTCCAAAGAACAATCAGGTTATGTTGAAGGTCGCCAAATTTTGGATAAAATTGTCCTAGAAAATGAAGTTATTCATTCCCTTAAATCCTTCCTCACTCCTAGAATGATTACCAAGCTATATCTTTCAAAATCCTTTGACAAACTCAACTGAAAATATATGCACTCTCTTCTTGGATCCTTTGGCTTTAGCAATGATTGGATAAATTGGGTCCTCAACCTCACCTCCTCTGCCTTCTTCTCCATCCTTGTGAACGACGTCCCTTCAAAAAACTTCACTCCGTCGAGAGGCATTAGGCAAGGTGATCCTCTCTTCCCCTTCCTATTTTTCAACATGGTAGAGGGATTGAGTCATCATATAAAATCCTTTATTGATGATGACTCTCTCCAAGGTCTTCCTCTGCATGGAATTCATTCTGTAGCTTTGCCAGATAGTTGGATTAGGTTGATGGACAATTGGTATGCATTTTTTGTTTTCATTGATGTCAACCATTGGAGATTGATATTGTAGATTGATGTCAACCCTTAGTGATTGATGTCAACCCTTGGAGAAAGTCCAATAGCAAATTCCGGTAGCACAAAGGTTTGGGTAATGGACCCAAGTTTGTTTGATGTATAATGGTATGTTTTTTAATATATTTTAAGGTAAGACTATTCTATATGGGTAGTACATGTCATGCCATTTCCGATGGTATGTGGAACATCACATAACTCCTCACGGTTAGAGAGTTATGGCCATGTGAAGTTGGAGAACCCAAGTTTGGGTAATGGACCCAAGTTTGTTTGATGTATAATGGTATGAGTTTTGATATATTTCCAGGTAATACTATACTATATGGATAGTACATGTCATGCCATTTCCGGCGGTATGTGGAATGACACATAACTTCTCACGGTTGGAGAGTTATGGTCTTACGAAGTTGAAGGACCATCATATGATTGGCTTGAAACCCCAAAAGGTCAAAGAAGTCAAAGTGACAAAGTCAAAGAGGATTATTTAAATAATAAAGTGAAGTAACAAAGTCAAAGAGGATTATTTAAATAATAAAGTGAAGTGACAAAGTCAAAGAGGATTATTTAAATAATAAAGTGAAGTGACAAAATCAAAGAGGATTATTTAAATAATAAAGTGAAGTGATAAAGTCAAGGAGGATTATTTAAATAATAAAGTAAATGGAAAACTTTCTAATTATGGAAAGTGGTTATAAGAAGGTTAACCTTAAAATGAGGAAAATGGGTTAAGTGGTCAAGTGGCTATTGGATACATGGACAAGTGGAAAATTGGGAAAAGTTGGACATAGGTGACTATGTGGACAAAGCGGCCTAGAAGATGCTTCTAAGGAAGCTACTTGGAGAGTATAAATAAGAGGCAAGGCTCTCTCATTTTAATAACACTTGAGAATTTTGAATATATACAGGTGACTGAGGTAACCAAAGGATATCTAAGCGTAATTTCAGAGGGAAGGTGAAGTAAAGAAGGCCGAAATTCAAAGGAGGATAAATTCTTTTGATGATGCTTTCTAAGATATGTTATTTACAGGTCATCTCACCATTTTCACACTAAATTTTTTTCTAGAATGATTCAGACCATGAAATTGGGAGGCCATTAAGGAAACATATCCAAGTAGCTATAGTATGGATTTCATCTTGTGGGTCGTTGTATTTTTTTGAGTTACACTTCGTGGAAAATAGGGTTTGTGGCTAGTCCCGAAACTAGTCTAAAACAGGTGTTTTGGGTAAAAACGTCATAACTTCTTCATAATAGATAAAAAATTAGTAGGACCAAATGTGTTGGTTAGAGTACAGTCTATAATATTCTGTGTAAAATTTTCAGATCCATAAAACAAATATTCCGTGCGGGGCACACTCTACAAGTTCACTCTATAGAATAAGCCAGAATTCAACAAGGTATGCCATTTTTGCTATAACTCCTTTTCTGAGAGGTTCCAAGTAGTGACACCTGGATGAATTGCATAAAACACATAGAAGAACGTTGTGTACTATTTTAAGATCTTTATTTATTGCATGTACATGGATATGATTATTTCAAGTTAGGGTTGTTGACTAATCCAAAACTAGTCATGTGAGACTAAAGTAAAGTTTGATGAAAATGATAGTCTCTTGTTGTTAAAGTTAAGGAAGGTTTGAAGATATCTGATCATATACACTAGGTCTATTATAAAGTTAAAAATCAGATTTGGATGATGAAATTGATGAGGGCTTTTGGTTGAGGTACATGTTGGGTACATGGTTGAGACAAGTAGTTGATGAGTTGACACATACATGAGGTGTATAGTTGATGATGTTGGTATATCTTGATGAGTCATAGTTGATGAGTAGTTGATACATGATTGTTACATACTTGGTACATGGTTGGAGGCACTTCGTAGTATTGTTGACACATGGTTTATGGATGATGTAGCATACTTGTATTCACATATTATTAGAAGCACATATTGATCTTGGTGATGATTATGAGTTGTTGTGTTATGCTTGGTTGATGCACATCTTTGAGGGTTGTCTTGGTGATTGATCTTGGTGAGTAGATATGATTTGGTTGATAATATTGGTGAGACATGTTGTTGTGATAGGTTTTTTAGACATGTTTTTGTGATAGGTTATTCGTACAGGTTTGGTGCATTGTTGATGCACTTATTCATGATACAGGTTGAGGTACAGGTTGGTGCATGGTTGATGCACTTGTTTATGGTACAAGTTGATTACAGGTTGTTTGGTACAGGTTAGTGCATGGTTAATGCACTTGTTTATGGTACGGGTTGATTTCAGGTTATTGGTACAAGTTGTTTGGTGCAGGTTGATTGGTACAAGTTTACAGCGATATATCTCACAATGATAGTGTGACAGTGGGTCCATCATTCTACTTATACATCAGGGAGGTTGGACATGGCAAGGACATGTGGTTATAGCCACCTTTCGGTTGTATCCAAATAACATAGGGGGTTGTAGCCTCCTTCTGGTTGTAGCTAGAGAATTGGGGAGTTGGAGCTTCCCTCAGGTTGTAGCTTGAGAAACTAGGGGGTTGTAGCCTCCTTCTGGTTGTAGCCAGAGAATTGGTGAGTTGGAGCTTCCCTTAGGTTGTAGCCTGAGAAAATAGGGGGTTGGATCCTCCTTCCAGTTGCAGCTGGAAAACAAAGGAAGTTGGTGCTTCCAATGAATGCAATTCTTAAAGATATATAAGAAAAATAATTCTGTGGTTTTCTCCCACTTTGGGTTTCCATGTAAAACACTAGTGTACTGTGTATGTGTGTGATTGCTCATTTGTTCATTGTTTATTTACACTGAAACTATTGAATGATAATGCTACATTGATATAACACTTGCATTTTATGGTGAAAAAGGATTAAATTGCTCTATTACTGATTCACACCCCCTCTTAGTAATCCAACAATTGGAATTAGATCTAGTTTCTTCAAGAAATAGTTTAACCACTGGAAGGAGATCATGGATTATTCTAAGAATGGAGTACCAATGTTTAATGGTCAAAATGGTTTTAAGTATGAGATCTGGAGCAAAAGGATGTAAGTATTTTTACAAGCATAGGGATATTATATTTGGCTATTAGTTGTTACAGGGTATGATAGTTCAAAAAGGGCAAAGATTGCAACCAAGAAGGAACTGAAGAAGAATAAAAAAAAGAAATGGATTTCATCTGGGAAGGATTACCTAATCCGGTAAGAGAAAATCTTGGTAAATGTTCATCAGCCAAAGAACTTTGGGATAAGTTACATGACATATAGTCTTTACCCATTGCAGATTCAGAAAATGCCAAAGAAGATGCAGATACAGAACAAGAAGAAAGATGCTCATCCTGTCAGACAGATTCAGCAGAGGAAGAGTATGAAGAAGCAGAATTTGATTACAGAGAAAAATTTATCAGTGAAATTGAATATCTAAAGAAAGAAAGAGAAGAAAACAAGTCATCCAAGAAATAATTGATGAAGAAAAAAGGAAAGTGTTCAAGGTTCCGAAAAAAGATCAGCAGGTCATCAAGAATTTAAGAGCTCAACTAGAAGAGGTCAAAAGAATTGAAGAAACTCTAGAATATCAAAATAAATGTTTAGAAGCCAACATAGCAACACAAAAGGAAGAAGCAAAAAATAGAGAAAATATATTGATGGATCATCTCAAGGAAAGAACCAATGACTTAAACGAACTTGAGGAAGATTTTGGTCAATAAGAGAGAAGTCTGGAAGAATAAATAATTACATTGAAAATCCAACTTGAAGAAGAAAAGAGAACATAAGAGGTCATGAAGTCTCAGATAATGAATAAAGAAGAAGAGGTTGAGAATCTTGAAGAAGTTGTGACACTAAGAGTCAAAATTGTCAATCTCAACAAGAACGTTGAAGAGATAGAAACATCCACATCAGTTGTAGAGAATGAAGAGAAGCACTCTACGTTGCTAGAAAAGAAGAATGGAGAAATTAGAAAGAGTTATGCAGAAGTACTCAAAGGAAGGAATCATGGTCAACCAGAATCTAAGAAAACTAATAAAGATGCATCTTCAAGAAGACCATCCATTTTCAAGCCACAAAGAAGCTTCAATCATGATCATGATCAGTCAAGGCAGAAATTCAAAAGGACTAAACCACAAAGGAGATCATTCACTCCTAGGTATGCGATTTTCTTTTATGGTCATTCTTTTTATAGTACTAACTTTGGACATAAGGTTGCATATTACAAGGATTGCAAAATAAATGTTCAAGCAAAAAATGCCTATGTGGCCCCACGTAACATTGAATGTTACAAATGTCATAACTATGGACACATAGCTCGTGATTGTAGAAGCATGATCAATACTTCCATGAAAGAGAACACTGATATCAAATATAAGAAAGTATGGATAAGAAAACATGAAGAACATGTGAACAAAGACCAGGTCCTAGAGATCGCAAGATTGGCAATAAAAGGAGACGAAAAAAAATCTACAGAGAAAAATAAGGATGTCAGATATATAAAGGTTTGGAAAATAAATGAAAGAAAGGAAGGACAAGTAAATAAGGAACAAGTTCAAGAGATTGTACTTTCAGGTATTGAAGTGAAAGATGAATCCATAGACAGAAAGAAAGTAGTTAGATCTCAGAGAGATGATGAATCTACCAATGAAGATGACAATGAATACACATAAGAGAAGGAATTGTTCTGAGCCATACAACAAATATTCCGTGCGGGGCATGCTCTACAAGTTCACTCTCTAGAATAAACCAGAATTCAACAAGGTATGATGTTTTTGCTATAATTCTTTTTCTAAGAGGTTCCAAGTAGTGACACCTGGAGGAATTGCATAAAATACACTGAAGAACATTGTGTACTATTTTCAGATCTTTATTCATTACAGGTACATAGTTATGATTATTTCAAGTTAGGGTTGTTGACTAATCCAAAACTAGTCATGTGAGACTAAAGTAAAGTTTGATGAAAATGATAGTCTCTTGTTGTTAAATTTAAGGAAGGTTTGCATGTATGTGATCATATACACCAGGTCTATTACATAGTTACAAATCAGATTTGGATGATGAAATTGATGAGGGCTGTTGGTTGAGGTACATGATGGGTACATGGTAGAGACAAGTAGTTGATGAGTTGGCACATACATGAGGTGTATAGTTGATGATGTTGGTACATCTTGATGAGTCATAGTTGATGAGTAGTTGATACATGATTGGTACATACTTGGTACATGGTTGGAGGCACTTGTTAGTAGTATTGTTGACACATGGTTTATGGATGATGTAACATACTTGTATTGGTATATTATTAGAATCACATATTGATCTTGGTGATGATTATGAGTTGTTGTGTTATTCTTTATTGATGCACATATCTGAGATTTGTCTTGGTGATTGATCTTGGTGAGTAAATATGATTTGGTTGATAACATTGATGAGACAGGTTGCTGTGATAGTTTTTTTTGGACATGTTGTTGTGACAGGTTATTTGTACAAGTTTGGTGCATGGTTGATGCACTTATTCATGGTACAGGTTGGTGCGTGGTTGATGCACTTGTTTATGGTATAGGTTGATTACAGGTTGTTTGGTACAGGTTGGTGCATGGTTGATGCACTTGTTTATGGTACAGGTTGATTTCAGGTTATTGGTACAAGTTGTTTGGTGCAGGTTGATTGGTACAGGTTTACAACAATATATCTCAGAGTGATAGTGTGACAGTGGTTCCATCATTATACTTATACGTCAGGGCGGTTGGAAGGGGCAAGGACATGTGGTTGTAGCCACCTTCCGATTGTAGCCGAAGAACATAGGGGGTTGTAACCTCCTTCTGGTTGTAGCCACAGAATTGGGGAGTTGGAGCTTCCCTCAGGTTGTAGCCTGAGAAGCTAGGGGGTTGTAGCCTCCTTCTGGTTGTAGCCAGAGAATTGGGGAGTTGGAGCTTCCCTCAGGTTGTAGCTTGAGAAACTAGGGGGTTGGAGCCTCCTTCCAGTTGCAGTTGGAAAACAAAGGAAGTTGGTGCTTCCCAGGAATGTAATTCTTAAAGACATATAAGAAAAACCATTCCGTGGTTTTATCCCACTTTGGGTTTCCACGTAAAACACTGGTATACTGTGTATGTGTGTGATTACTCATTTGTTCATTGTTTATTTACTCTGCAAATATTGGATGATAATGCTACATTGATATAACACTTTCATTTCATGGTGAAAAATGATTAAATTGCTCTATTACTGATTTACCCCGCCTCTCAGTAATCCAACATGCTTATGATAATCAATTTGTGAATGATACCATGATGATGGGATCACTAACAACCAGAAAATCCCAGAAAATCAACAACATTCCGAGATATTTCAGTGAAGCATCAATACTAAGAAATCACGAATATTCTTCTTTAATACCCCCTTAGCCATCCAAAATCAATCACTTACCTCCTTGGTTTTTCCAAGGTATTTCTTCCGTTCAAATACATGGGTGTTCCTCTAATTGGAAATAGCCTTCGTAATAACTCCTCAGAATCACTCATCACCTCTTTGAACAAAAGACTCAATTCTTGGACCTTTCGCTCCCTCAACCTGGCGGGGTGTCTTGTGATTATCAAATAAATACTTCAGGCAATTCCTATCTATTTATTCTTAGCCTTAGCATCCCCTAAAGCTATTTCGAAAGTTATTCATAATATTCAAAGAAACTTCTTGTGGCATGGAAACAATGAAAGAAGGAAATGGGCCCTAGTAGGATGGGACAAAATTTGCAAACCAAATCTTGTTAGAAGCCTCGGCTTACGGGATTCATTAACTCTCAATGAAATAATGGGAGAAAAAACTTGGTGGAGGTGGTTGAAACACCTAGAGGACTTGTGGGACCATTTCTAGCGCCGAAAATACACACCGAAGATTGATGAAGATAATCTCGTAAGATGGAATGACCAAATCAATGGGTTCTCAATCTGGAAGGAATCTTGGAAAAATCGATTTCTAGTCTAAGGGTGCACTTTTTGGGAACTCCAAAGTGGCCAGAATGCTTTCTTTTGCTCATATTGTTGGAAACAAAAGCCATCACTCCTACAAAAGGATTAAATGCAGAATATCCAAACCCTCATGCCGCATAATGAACAATTCCAAGTAGAAAATATTTGGATAGAACCGGTAGGCTCACAAATTTGGTGAGAATGGAAGATCAATCATGAGGACCTTCACCTCCCTAAAGAATGTGACTTTCACCCCTGGCAAGATCAGGCGGATGTTCGGAAGGTTCACATACGAC
The DNA here is from genome assembly GCA_009831015.1 of Picea engelmannii. Classification (NCBI taxonomy): domain Eukaryota; kingdom Viridiplantae; phylum Streptophyta; class Pinopsida; order Pinales; family Pinaceae; genus Picea; species Picea engelmannii. Next base: position 160,498 of record ML814168.1, on the reverse strand, counting down.
ATCGACCTGATATTCTCTGATGGGGACACTCTACGAAAGGAATGTTCTCCGTTAAAGAAGATTATGCCATCAAAGATAAATTCCATCTTCTACCCAGATATCGGATATGGCGCATCATTTCGAAGTCAAACCTGTGGCCGAAAGTCAACATCTTCCTTTGGTTTCTAGTTCTCAATCGAACTCTCACTTGGGATAACCTAAGAAAAAGGGGCTTCACAGGCCCCTCGATTTGTCCACTATGCTCCCAACATGAAGGAACTACAAATCATTTACTCAATCATTGCTCCTACAGTTCAAGAATCTGGGATCAAGTGGCTCAAGCTATGATGAAAACAAATAGAAATCAAGACAACATATCAACTATCATTGAATGCTGAAGACCCACATCCATCAAAAACTTTATATTGAACATGATATGGTAGTTGATACTAGGTTTTGTGGTTTGGAAAGTTTGGAAAGAGCGCAACAGAAGGATCTTCCACTCCAAACACTCTATCGAAGATCTCATATGGTCAAAGATTACAACCAATATTCAAGAAACTATCAGATCCCAACAATGGTCTCTATAAGACCTGGAATGTGATCTAGAGGAGAAACAAATTCTCTCTTACTGGTAGATTAATCTCAATAATCTCATTGCCTCTCGCCTCTCCCGTTCCCCCCCTTCATCTAGCCCAATTTCATGGTAAATACCTTCCATAGGGTTTCTGAAGATGAAATTTGACAGAGCCTCCAAGGGGAGCCCCGAACTTGTAGGCTATGGCATAGTTTTTAGAGATGAAGTGGGAAATATTCTCAACATCCTTGTGGGTAGAATGGGTCATGATACCAACAACTCTGTTGAGATTTGGGGTCTTCTCAAAGGAATTCTAGGGGCCTCCTGTCTAGGAGATTGTAAGATCATCGTGGAAGGGGATTCACAGATCATCATCGATATGTTTTCAAATATTCTGCATGGATCTAAGCCTGTGAAGATATCACCTAGATAGATATTACTAAACCATCTCAAACTTCTTCAATCCTTATTACTATCTCATTAGGTTTGTGTCCCCTCTCATGTTTGACGAGAGGCCAATAATATTGTCGATAAACTGGCCAATGTGGGGGTTGACAGTCTTGAGAGGGACATCCTTCTTAACAACGACCAAACCCAATCTTCTCCCCTGGTTCAAGAATGTATTGATATTTCTTTGATGGAAGGATTTCCCTCGGATGGGGTATCACCCATGCATTTATGATGAAATTTCGGTGACATCAATGAGGAGCCACCTAGTACTTCACATACCTTCCAAGCCTAGTGGACCTCATGGCTCATTACTCCCTGGCAGTACATTCTTGGAGGTTCTTATATTGGTGGGTACGATGATGACCCAACTCCTCATATTTGGCAATGCGAGCTCGTGTCAGACTAAAGAAACAATTATGGTTGGTTTTAATGTTTTGGAAGAGGGAAATTTTTTCTATTACAAAGGCCCGAGAATGGATCTCCCACACACTCTAGCATTTGTTGTCTGTGTGCAACTTCATCCTTATTCCACTGTCATAATTTTAACCCATTATAGCTTCATCTCTCTATCTATTTTCCTCTGGGTATAATTGTTGTTGGCACCATGTTGCAAGAGCGAGGTAAGACAAAATGTGGTAGCAACATTGTCAGACGTGTATACAATAGACGACGCCTCTCGTATGCTTCCTCTAGTAGCTCTGATCCACGACAATCTTCCATGGATTCTCAATAGGGAGGCAAGAATTGTCCTAGGCTTCCGTAGGAGGAATAAAGATGGGGATACACCATTTTTGAAGAAGAGATCCCTATATTTCACGAGGAATGCTATGGTAGGTCACATGATGAGCATGAAATGAACATAGATCCTGACTTGGAGAATCACCGGAATGAAGAGCGTGCTAACAATCCGCAACATATCGAGCAACGACTCGTTCTCTTTTCTAAAGATCAACTCCAACTCTTCTTTGAGCTCCGTAGGGACTTCGCAGAGATAACCTATCGTCAGGAGAAGATGATGGCTAGGATCGATGAACTTCACAACTAGCTCATTGGATCTCAACGTAGAGTCATTGTACCATCGTGTCCAATCCTAGACCAACATCAAGGTGGCAACAATGATCCTCGAGCATGAAGACTTCTAAGCTATGTTTCATGTTTTTATACTCTAGCTCAGTTTTTATTTCCTATTTCTTCGGTTTGTATCAGTAAATACACAATAAGTTGTATGGAACAAGTTCAAATTTTGGCCACCTTGACACTTTTTTTGTAGCTCAAACTCTGATGCATCAAATGGTTTCCTATGTTGGCATCTCTAGCATCAGTTTAAAAACTTTGTACTCTTTTGTTTTTAGTGAATACAAGGAATCACAACTCTAGCTTACAAAAAGAAAATATATATTGTTGTATATATGACTAATTTTATAAACACATTTTTAAAAAGTTTAATGTAATTTATGTTTTATATATTTAATTTTTGATTTTTATATCATGATATAAGTTATTCTATTTAATGTTAATTGAGTATAATTTAAGTGGTTATTTTCTTTATTTGAATTCGAATCTCATTTGATAATGGAGAAACTCGTATGAGGTAAAAACTTTGTGATCTTATTCAAGGTTTATAGGCCATTACATACCCCTTCGTTGATGTTTTAGAGCTCATAGGGTTATGAGTATATAATTAACATTCCCATATGTTGGGTTTACAAGCCTTCTCAATATTAGGCTCTATTGTCTCCCTTACATAACAATTTACCACTATCTCTTCTTCACATATATCATTATCATTATCTCGGGAGCATAAATAAAAAAATCCATGTGAGATTGTATTCACATCCACATATTTCACATTGACTATGTCTGAAGAGGACCATCTTCATATTGAAATCAATGCAGCGAAAATTTACCTCTTTAGAGGTCAATGCAACAAGAATTTGCATGTTTAGAATATATATGGATTAATATTATTTTAAATTATCAGTGGGATTAACACAACCACGTGTGGCATATAAGGATTACAACCATCCAAAATTATCTATGTAGCAAAACATTTCAAGTGACCTTTAAGCACTTCTCAAAAATCTTATTCGGAATATTGAACAATTTTTAATTTTTCTTCTTTTTCTTTGGAATACTGAATTAGATTAGATTGAGAACATTTTGTAAGGGTCTCTGGTTTGTTCCAGTTCTTGAGTTCTTATTTTTAATTTTGATTTTGGGATTACTCTTTATATTTTAAAATGTTTGTACCTTATATTTCAAAATGCCCATCTTTTATAAGTATTTTGGTTTTTTAATTAAGAGGCAAACTGGTCATGCCTTTTACTTGTGTTGTAGTTAGTCTAAGTAGCTTAACATAGATATCTTGATTCTTTCACATCTATGTATAACATCGAACCATGTATTACTATTTTTCTTTTTCTTTTAAAAAGAAACATGGCTAGACCTCTGTAATAGAATAGACACATAAAGAACCTGCCTATAGTAATCCAGGTACATTTTTATCTTGTATTTTAAAATTTCAACGTAAATTTATTCAGTGTACACAATTCATTAATACCAAAGTGAAGAAGATAGAAAGTATCAAAACATATGCATTCTTTTAAAATAAACATATCTCAAATCATTGTAGAAGGTCATCATGAAAATAGTGGTCCACTTTTCAAATAAGATAATTCTAATTAGAATATCTTTATAATTATCATTAACAACATTATTATGAAAACCTTCCTTAATTTACTTCTACATTCCATTTTCCCTTTTAGGGGTTTGCTAGTCTATAACATTTAGTTGCATTTCATATAAAATTTATTTACTTCTTTAATGGTTCTTGCTTTCAAGCTTTGTATTTTGATTTTTAAAGTGTGAGGGGGTTTTGAAGCATTGATCTTAAAGAACTAAAGGGGCACTTTGTGCCTTGGATGACTCAATCTATAACATACCTAAATGTTTTCCTGGATAACCTAGTTACGTCGTAAGGTGTTTTCTTGATGTAATCTATGTGCACTCCATGTCTTGATGTGACTTGTGAATCGTTCTTGTCCATCCATCTTGTTAGATGACCATCGAACCTTCCACTGCCATACATTTTCACTTGACAATGAACCTCATAGCTCATGCATGAGATACGAAATGACATTCCTCCCAGGACAGGGAGGAGTTGTCCTCCACCGCCTTTTCTAGTTGATAGAAGGATCCATCAACCGAGGTTATTTTGTTTGGATTGACAAAATATTTTTCAATGGAAATCAAGATGCATGTTCTCATGCATCCCATCAGGGATTCCACCGAGTTCAGGCATGAGACTCAGCTCAGGAAGAAAATCTCTACAAATCTCAGCTTAGGTAACATGGACAACCACGACAAGGCACTCTCATAAGCAATTTCTACAACTCCCTAGTCCTTAATTCTCGGGTAACCTCACTAGAGCATACTTGGCATTTTTCTTTTGTTTCATTTTGGCTGAAGTATGAGGATTTCTTTCTTTCCCTTTCCTATTTCCATTCATTAGATACCTATATCTATATGGAATCCCTCTCAAGCTCTTTGGAATGAACCCCTAAATCAACCAATCATGTGTTGGCTTTCCTATGAGAGCGGTTTGCCAAGGGAAATCTAACTCTAACATATTTCCTCACACAGAAGAACAAAAACTTAGGGAGGAAAACATAATTTTACATGGTGTGAATCATTCCAAGGTTTAAGATCGCTAGGCCCCCTAAAGGGTTACTTTGATTTTTTCCTTAACCTATGAGAAATTAGTGTTTCATAAGTATTTTGGAAACATTGCGTGGACCAAAAGTTTCCACTTTGCATGACATATCACTCAGAAAACCACTTTCAATGTGAATATTGCATAAGATGAAGTTTTCTTTCCTAGCAGTATATCACACAAAAATTTTCACCATGTGACATATCACATCTCCTCAAGCTTTCTATTGATATGACAACCTTTTCTGTATCACACTGCGCCATATTTTATTTTCATGCAATATGTTGCAGTTCCTTAAACTTTCTATCTCCGCGATAAAGTTTTATCGCATTGTACCAAAATTTGTTTAGGTGCGATACACTCCAAAGCATGTCACATTGCACCAAAGTTTGTTTGGGTGTGATACACAAAGTTTAAAAAACATATTACACTCAAAATCTTTTTTGGTGCGATACACAAAGTTTCCAAACATGTTGCACCAAAAGTCTTTTTTGAGTGCAATACACAAGGTTTAAAAATAAATCATGTCGCACACATAAAATATTAGATGCAATACACATGAAATAAAGTTTCTTAACCAAAAGAAAAATTCCAAAATTTCCAAAAAAAACTTGGATTACACATGAGATAAAGTTTCTTAACCAAAAGAAAAGTTCCAAAATTTACAAAAAAAAAAAACCTTGGATAACTGGGAAAAATAAACTCAAACATTAATTATCAAAACTGACCATTAAACTAGGATGGGGAGAGAAATTTAAGTGTTTTTTTCTAAGGCCCTATTAATAAAGCATGGTAATAGACACTGTAGACATTAATTCCAAGAATCGACAAATCCAAAAGCGCAAGCAACCTTTTCAACACCGACACTTTGTTATCATCAACTTTTTTATTATCCCTTTTTTAAGTTTTTGCTTATCAAAATAATATTAAGAATAACATAATATTATATTTTTATTTATTTATTTTATTTATTAAAATAATATTTATAATAACATAATATGCATAAACACATCGTTCAATCCATGATTTGTAAAAAAATCATCAATGTAATGAAAATTAAAAAAAAAAACTAAAGATGTTTTCAATAAATTTTGAATGTGATTTTTTTTTTCAAAATTATATAACTTTGAACAAATCAAATCTCATTATATATGTTAATAAAGATGGAATGTCTTTGATGGGTTTTGAATATGAATTTTCTCCCCCAAAAAATCTATAACTTTCTACAAATCTCTTTATTTATGTTAATAAAGATTGTAAAAATATATTTACAAACTACATATAATATTTATTTAAATTTATAAGTTTTCGCGGCGAACTAACCGGAATGGAATTGATGCTTCTCTCTTTTTCTAGAGGTCAGGTTTTGAAAAGCTTGCCGTTTCTTAAACCACAAATGGACCTTCCACATAGCGAAGGGAAGCTATGTGGAAGGTTTCCAAACATAAGAACATCCTATATAAACAACATCAGCGAGCTGAGTTTTTTCACACACCTTTTCACATTATTATATTAAACAAAAAAAATTATCATATTTTAAACATATTTGAAAATTTATCTTTCTAAACATTTATTTTATTTACCAATTACAAGGTTTCTATAAACAATTATATAATATTTTAAGCATAAAAACCATTCAATCACATACACAAATGATTCTTTTATTACATTCTATGATGATAATTTTGAATATATATATATTTTAAAAATATTAGCTATTATAAATAAATTATAAATAAAATAAATTTTAAAATAAAAAAATTATACATTTTCTTATATGTTTTTTTTTCAATTTTTATATTAATTTTAAAATTAATGTATGTTTGGAGTCCTATATTATATTTAGAAAATATGATTGATTTAGTTGTCATTTTCACTATTCATTTGCACCTAAATACTATTATCTTTCACTCTTTATACCACAAAGATCTCTAGGGTAATACCGTGAGTGACTAAGATTTTCATTTACAAAATAAACTATCATACACTCAAAACGAGTGAAGGATAATGCAGAAGGTATTAAGTGCGAATATTTGACAAAGAAATATGATGCAATAAACTTAGGGGACATGACTAAATTTGATAAAGGATTACAATAAAGTCGTGTTATCCCCAATTTCTAGAGATAACTAAGAAGATTATGTCTCAAGGCCCTCAGGTTGCAGACATGGAGTATCGAGAGAGAGATGGCTGACATCGTCCACTTGCATAGACATAGGCCCACTTCACCACCATAGATCTCAAGTTCATCAGGATGGTATCCACCACATCAACTTGCTTCCGGAAGACATTCAGGTCTTGCTCCATGAGGTACAAGCCAAGTATTATGGTGAGTGTCATTTCGATAGTTGAGGCATTCAAGTATGTTTCATTTGAAGTTACTTTTGATTATAGAATGTCTGCTTTGAAATTATTCTCTTTGCCCGGTTTTACCTTGGTGGTTGACATTGTGCTCTAGTAAGTGGTCACCCTTAGGAAGAGGCCTGCCACTAGGAGGTCTTATTAATGAGTCATCGTACCATTCCCGACCATACTTACCACTTTCCATTATTCATCCATTCCAGGTCCCCATATTTTGGGATTTTTGGGTGTACTGACCCAAGAAGGGATTGTACCTCATCTCATGGGAAGAAGGGGCTGAGGGCCCAGAGGGAATGTAGCTAGCAAAAGTTAAAATACAAAATCATAAACTTTCTAGATGCTTTCCCAAAGAGGTCTTGAGAACGATGAAACATTTCTCCTGAAAATTAAAGACCTGCAAAAGCAAATAATACATTTAAAATGCCTCGCTTGCTAAGAAGGTTTGCACTAATGCATTACAAGAATTACTTTACCCCTATGGCACTTGGTGTATTTCTGACTTCAAGTGACCTTGTGGTATTTCCCCTCCAGTTTTGTGTTACTCCAGGGGAGTACCCAATCGTTCTGGACTTTAATAAACTAATGGAAAAATGAATAGGCTTGGAAAAAGTTTGCATTGCAAACGAAGGTGCAACACACCCTCTACAAAGGCACCCATAGATGAGACAATGCAAACCCTTGTATGTCATGAACCCCATGCCCATAAGTCTTACCCCCATCCATTTCATATTCTTTACATGGATTAGAGAGGGTCCACCTAGGAAACATCCATTGACTTGAGGAATGATTCACTTAATAGGTCACCTCGTCAACCCTGTTGGCAAATATTGTACAGACAGCGAATCAACATATACTTGTCATTGATGGCAAGTACAGTTGTGGTTGCAGTGATGGTTTGAGTACAATAGCAATGAATAGCAGCGCAACAATAATCAGGAGGAGAAGAGTCAGTGACCGTTGGATCCCATTCAAATTTTCCGAAAGGTCGACAACCATCAGATCTGCGGAAGTTGCACGGAGGATAAGTCCCCGTGAACAAGAGGAGAGAAGTCTCGACAGGCATCGAGATATCGACCATCGGGAAATCGGAGTTCTTGAGGTCGTGTGCATTGGGACAGCAGCAGTCATGAAATCCCGACGGGATCTGGACCATCCATTTGGAAGGACGAGTGGCAGCGATCAGGAGCCACCGGGAGAAGCTCGACAGGAGGCTTCATCGGAGAATCAGGGATCGGGACTTTGAAGTGTCCAATTCACTTGTCAACAAGAACCCCGAAATCGCGATATGCGATTTCGCGATTTAATCGCAGCCGTTAAAGCAAGAATGAGATCTGGACTGTTGATTTAACTCCTTATCGGAATTCCGCGAATTGGGACTTTGAAAGGCAAAGAACATAATGTCGATATCGCGATATACGAAATCACGATGTAACAACAACCGTCAGATCAAGAAGTGATCTGGACCATTGATTCGACTTCCTTACTGAATGTCAAGAATCGGGAATTCAAGTTGACAAAAACACCGATCGTCCAGAGTGACGAAATCGCGATGAGTAATATCCCAACTTAATATGAACCATCAGATCTAGATATAATCTAGATCGTTGATCTGATTTCATTATGGAATTTCGCAGATCGAGATTTGGAGGTGACAGGGACTTTGAACATAAGGAATTACGATTTTGCGATATGCGAAATTGTGAAAGCACCATTCACATAAAACCTTGGTCACAACTCATGATCACTAGAGAAGAAGGTGTCAGTCTAGATAAGCTCCATTTCGGAGTTTCGGAGATCGCGATGTGAAAGAGTCGAGAAACTTGGGCAAAGAAATCCCGAAACCCGATTTAAAAGGCAAGAATAATGAAGATTATCCAACGGTGCGGATAAGGTTTGAATGTGATCGGAGGGTTGCTATGCTTTCTCACACATTAACTCTTTCAGTTACAAATCCGTTAGTGAAATGGACTCATGATTGCAAATTAGTTGTCGATTAGTTGGTGTTTGAGTTGGCTAGACAGTTGTCGTCATTTTCCTCAAGGAGTTGAGAAGTTGAAACGTTGTGCCCGTTTGTATAAAACAAGACGAAACAGACTGTGTCAAAGTCATTGTTCTAGTGAGGAAAGGAATGAAATAGTAAGGAATAATAGAGAAGAGGATGCGTGGTAGGAAAGGAAGTAGATGTGCAGAGTGAAATGGAACGCAGAGCAGAATAGCAGAGCAAGAGAAAACGCAGAGCAAAATAGTAGAACAGATCAGACTTACAGAACAGAGAAAGGAAGGTAAGAATTGATTTATCTGAGAAATTGTCTCTGTATTCATTATTTTTATATTTTAGGGAGGTTGGGAGGCACTCGGGAGGACTGTTGTCCTCAGAGGTTCAAGTGGGAGCTTGAAAACAGGAAGTTGGAGCTTCCATCTGGTTGTAGCCAGAGAAACAAGGGTGGCAGGGTGGTGCTAGGGAGAACAAGTGTTCTCTGTTATACAGCTTGGATCCTGTGTAACTGGAAGTTGGTGATTCCATCCAGTTGGTGCTGGAACATTCAGGAAGTTGGTGCTTCCATCCAGTTGGTGCTGGAATATTCAGGGAGTTGGTGCTTCCTTCTAGTGGGTGCTAGAGAAACCAGAGAGTTGGAGCTCTCAAAACAAGTTGCAGCTTGTAAAACAGAGGTAGCAGCCTCACATTGAGTTGGTGCTCAATTGTAAATGATGTACAGAACTGAAAAAGATTGCCTATCATTTCGAAGAAGAAGAGGTTTTCTCCCTTTATGGGTTTCCTCGTGAAAATCTGTCTCTGTGTGTACTTTATGTGTGATTGATGGTCTTTACTTTTACTGTCCATATGCTGTATGTTGTTGATGATCACTTGAAGAAACATTAATAATATTTAAAAGGTATAAAATTGTTTAAGCTCATAAACAACTAATTCACCCCCCCTCTCAGTTGTTTTAGTATTTCCAACAAACCCTCCCCATAACTAACTTGGAAAATTGCATAGGGTATTTGAGCACTTGTTTAATTTGATAAGGTAACTTTGGTGCACATTCTTAGGTGGCTCTTTTATTGATTTGATTTACTCATCATGATGTGTTTGACTTGAGATCCTTGGAGGGCACTTTCATTGTCTTTGTAGGACCTTGCTTGGTGGACAATTTTGGAGGAACAAGCCTAGCTTGGGCTTCCTTGGGGCACGAAGCCCACAGGTTGGATACCATGGCCCACACACCGGATGATGATGATTGCCTTTGGAGGATTGAGAGACACTTTAGAGGACCTATCCTATCCCTTCAAGTGCATTACAAGAATCACTTTATCTATTAAGAACCAAACATCAATATAGCATAGAAAAACCTCAGGAAAAGTACTCAACGCCTTGAAAAAGAGATAATTTCAGATAATAAGCCTCTTCGAGGGGGCAAACTCCTTTTACCCCACTTAAATGTTCAAGTACAAGATGATT
>ML814168.1:104690-140740 GCA_009831015.1 Picea engelmannii | reverse complement strand
TCTTAATTCATGTCCCCAACAAGGTCAGGGTACAAATAATTGGGTCACGGTCTTGTTTCTCTTGAGTACAAAAGCTCTCACACGCCCAAACGACCTCTCATGGCAAGAGAAAAGAAAGATGACATGACATAAGATCCTTTCAAAATGTTGCTTGAGGAAGCCCTCACACAACAGAGGAACGATATGATGGATAGTTTCACGCAAATCCTTCGGTGACTACCAACATGTGACACATCTTCCTCAAGTGGAGGCGCCGCCCCCTTCAAGGTACAAATCAACTTCGATATTCCTATATTTGAAGGTCAGATAGAAGGGTATTTTTTTGTCCATAACTTTTCAAATAGAGAAAAAATTACTTTTGCGCTCCTCAAATTTGTTCCCCATATCAAAGGTTGGTGGGAAACTTTATGTGAGGAAAAGGAAACATAGGAACCCTCATTATTTACAGTCGCAGCCACTTGGGAATCCTTCAGGGATGCTATTAAGGAACAATACTACCATGTCGAAAGTTATGATGACTTATATACCAAATGGACCACACTGCAACAAGAAAGAGACCAAGTAGTGCCAGATTTCATAAATATCTTCCATACCCTGCACACCAAGATGGGTATCAAAGATTCAAAGCGACATCTGGTGCTCAAGTATTGCGGTGCTCTGTATAGATACATCCAAACCAAAATGGAATTTCTAGACATCTCGTTCTTGGACGCGGCCTATCGATATGTTGTCAAAATCGAGTAGAAGCTCAAACAAAAGACATGACAATTTGGGCCTGGGAACCCCTCGCAGCAAAAACCAGGAAAGGACAGCCCCAAACTACAAAACAAAGGACAGAGAAAATATTGACAGTATCAGGACAACCAGTCCAAGCCATAAGCAAATAAGGACACCAGAAAGACAAAGAAGGATATCAAGAAGTGGTGTGACTTCCATAAGAGCCCTTGGCATAACATTATTGATTACTTCTCAAAGAAGTCACTGGTGGTGGAAGTGAAAGCCTCTAAATCATATGCGGGTTCTGACTCTGATTCAAAACCAGAAAGGGGAAGACAGATCATTGACACGGAACCCAGTGCCACTGTTTCTACCACCAATATCCAACCTAGTGAACTAGATGAGCCAGGAGAAGGCGAGTGCCTTTTCCATTCATAGATGTGGGTAAAAGGCACCCCACTGCACTTCATAGTTGATAGCAATAGATAGAAGAACCTCATCTCAGGAGAGGTTGTCAAACGGCTGGCCCTGCCAACAATGCTGCACCTACAACCCTACACCATTGGATGGCTTCACTAAGGAACTGATCTCCTCGTCAGCCAACAGTGTCGATTGTCGTATGACATCAAGCCCTTCAAAGACGAGGTATTGTGTGATGTTGCTCCTCTTAAAGTTTGCAATGTTCTTTTGGGACAACCTTATTTATGGAAACGTCATGCTGTATATGAGTCTAGGCCTCGTAGTGTTATGACTACTTTGAACAGAAAATTGAACAGGACACTCGAGGCAGTCCCTCCTAGTGTTATTTCCTTGATCTCTGCCAAGAAATGCAGGAAGGTCATCTCTCAGACCGTGAAATTTGTCTTCTTCGTGATTGTCTCTTAGAGTAATAGAAATATCACAGCCACATCTAGGGCCTTCGCAACCGATCTCTCCACAAAACAAAATCAAGTGGATAAGGTCATGGAAGAATACTCATATATCTTCTCCTCTCCTACAGGGGTACGTCTGCACTGCTAGGTCAAGCATCCCATCGATCTGACCCCAGGCACACTGCTACCCAATGGGCCAGTCTACCACCTCTCTCTGTTAGAAAACGAGGAGATCAAGAGGCAGATCCAAGAACTACTCCACAAGGGGCACATACGTCCCAACTCATCACCTTGTGGGAGCCCAATCGTACTGGTGCAGAAGAAAGATGAGACATGGTGACTTTGCATTGATTACCGAGCCTTGAATAAAATCACAGTCCAGAATCTGTACCTGATTCCTTGAATCGAAAACCTCCTTGATCAGCTCACCAGGGCCAAATACTTCAGTAAGATTGATCTAAAGTCTGGCTACCACCAAGTCCCAATAGAATAGACAGATGTATGGAAGACTGCCTTCAAGTCAAAAGAAGGTCTTTTTGAATGGTTGGTCATGCCCTTTGGTTTGAAAAATGATCCAACAACTTTTATTAGGATGATGGATGATATCCCGCAACCTTTCACCAGTACTTTTGTAGTGGTGTATCTATATGACATCCTACTCTACAACAAGACTTGGGCAGAACACTTGCAGCATATTCAACAAGTTCTGCACAACCTGCGACAACACAAACTATATACAAACTTGGAAAAATGCTCCTTCGGCATGGACATGGTCCATTACTTAGGCTACATCATTGATCAACATGGTGTGCATGTAGATCCAACCAAGATCTAGGTCATCCATGACTGGCCAGACCCAACCACACTCAATGAGCTTCAAATCTTCTTGGGCCTCGCCAATTTCTATCACTGGTTCGTATTGGGATTCTCTCATATCGCATGGGCCCTCAACCAAGTAACCAGGGGTGGAGGTAAGGAAAAATTTGATGGGACATGTCCCATAAGCAATGTGTGTGCTCATCCTCGGTAATTTCATTACCCAACCTGTAGCATCCCTTTGAGATTGAGACATATGCTCCATACTATGTTGTGGGCGTCATTCTCACTCAACACGGCCACCTCGTGGTGTATCATAGTGAGGCACTATCAGATGATGTTCGTAATTACCCTAATTATGACAAAGAAATGTACTCCATTGTGCAAGCCTACCTCCAGTGGAGACATTACATTCTTGGGAAGGAGACAGTCATCCACACTGATCACAAGCCACTAGAGTTCATCCAGACCCAAGGAAAATTGCAGAATGACCACCTTCAGAAGTGGTCCACATACTTACAACAGTTCCACCTCAACATCAAGTATAAAACAGGAAGCACCAATCGAGTTGTTGATTGCCTCAGCTGACCTCCAGTCGTGACACTCACCACGGTGCTAGAATCTTGCGGCCATGAGACCTCCAAATGGCCCCACCTCTATGAGACAGACCCTGACTTCTCCACCACCTACCAAATGTTGGGAGAAAACTTAGTGTTCACTAATTTCCATCTTCAGGATGGGTTGTTGTGTTGTCTAGGCCATCTATGTGTTCCATCAAGCGAGCGCATGAAGATGATTTGGGGAGCTCACTATAGTCGGTTAGCAGGACACTTTGGCATCGAAAGTACAATGGCAGTGCCGCAGAAACATTTCTACTGGTCGAAACTTCGACAGGATGTCGACAAGTATATCAAGTCCTGCACTGCCTGTGCTATTTCCAAAACAACCACTAAGAAATAGGTCCTGTAGACCACTCTTCCTACTCCTGACAAGACATTGGAATCCATCTCAGTGGAATACATGTTGGGCCTCCCATCCACAAAGAGGGGCAATGACTGTGCTTTTTTGGTTGTTGATCGCTTTTCCAAGATGGCGGTTATGGTTGCTTGCAAGAAGAACATCACCGCAGAGGCCACTTCCAAGATCTTCTTTGAACGCGTTCAGGTACACTTTGGGATCCCAAAAACCATTGTCTCAAATCAAGACAGTCAGTTCCTCAACACATTCTGGTCGAGCCTCTGGTCACTGCTGGATACCAAGCTCAGCAAATCCACTGCCTTCTATCCCCAGACAGATGGCCAAACTGAGGTCATCAATCGGATGATCATACATATCCTGTGCATGTACAATTACAAGCACCCCTGCACATGGGATGAGAGTATTCCCTATGTCCAACATAGCTACAACCAAGCCCTGCATAGCTCAACTGGCCATAACCCCTTTCAGATGGGGCTGGGATTCCAACCATTGGGCCCCATGGATGTTGCACTACCCCTGGCAAACACCTCGATCGAATCATCCCCTAATCCACCAGAAGCTGAAAAAGCCACCCGGTTCATTGAGTGGATCCAGAACATCCTCCAACAGGTTCAGGATATTTTACAGAAGTCCAATTCCAAGTACAAGCAATGCCATGATCAACACCGGGTGACACATAAGTTTCAGGTGGGAGACAAAGATTGGTTTCACTTGTAGAAAGAACGCATTACAGGGCCCCATCGAAAGTTTCACCCACTCCGGTGTGGGACATACACCATCACCAAGGATGTGGGTGACAATTCTTTTGCGCTCAACATCCCCCCTTTCCTTGGCCTGCACCCAGTCTTCAACGTGGCTCTCCTTCGACCACATTTCCCACCATTATTGGACACCTCATAGATAATAGATCAGTTGACACCAACATATATCAACCCTGAATGCATGCAACATGAATCCAATGATCAGATTGTGGACACACATATCAAGGGCACCCATAATCAAAGGATCCATCTTTATTGATTTGTCAAAGAAGGGCAACTCCTACACCAAGGAAATTGGCTCACCCGGGGCCAAATTCAGCGGAAATTTCCTCATATGACAGGGGAAATCTACGCAATGGAGACCATTGCTTCCTAGAGGGAGAGTATTGATCCATATGGATTTCGGTGGCCTCCCACCTATTCCAACTGGTTCATTTTGGTATTTTTCGATTTTTTGTGTCCCTAATTTGCGGGGCCGTTTTGAGGCCCTAAACAACATTTTTAGGGCTCTCCATAGATGGAAATGCCTTTTGATAGATTGTAGAAAAATGTATAGTCCTCGGATATACCTTTCCAACGGGCTATCGTGCACCTAAAACGGACATCATATGCAAATGTTACGACCCCGGGAAGTTGATGTACTAACTTACCCAAACGGGGCCCACATGACTTTTGGAACTTCATCTCCTAGGGTTAGGTTTTTGGATGTCTAGGGTTTTTGACATTCCTGTTTATTGTAAAAATGCCTTCATAGGCTCATTGTAATCATATTCTTGTGAATGAGCGCAACCGTCACATCTCTTCTCAGAGATACGCCGCCACCATTCCAACAAGCTTGTTTTCCGCTACATTTTACAGTTTCATCTTATTTCCTTATTGAATAGAAAACCAATTTTGTTGTATCTTTGTTATTCTGTGTTAAGAATATTATAATAATGTGTATTCATTTCGTTCTGCTCATAAAATCCAGATCATGGTTCCACCACCCCTATCTCCAGTTCAAAAGTTTCTTCCAAAATTGACACAAGCATAAGAGATTCAGTTGAACACAGATGTCTCAACCATTCTTGGAAAGATGAATATGCCAATTCATGTGGTAGACATGTGCAAGATTCCTTCTATCAGAAGGGAAGTGTTGAAGGCATTGAAGGTTCCAAATGAGGAAGAATATGCTCCTGTAATATTAAACACCATGTGCCATGGACGATAGAGGGATACCAACCCCCCCTTTTATATATCTCTTGGTGCAAAGGGTCTCTGATTGAACAACTTCATGCTAGATTCCGGGGCCTCGACAAATGTGATGTCTTTGAAGGTCATGAATTAACTTAGTCTGTAAACAACTCGTCCATATGGAAATGTATGTGGCATTGATTCCAAGAAGGTGAAGGTTTACGATCTCATAGAGGACGTAGAAGTCTACCTGAAATATTTCCCTCACATTGGCCTTATCATGAACATAGTGGTGATTGATTTTCCAGACACTTGGGGTATGCTCTTATCAATAATTTGGGCATCCACTCTTGGTGGGTTTCTCAATATGGACCTCACTCATGCACACATTCCTATGTGAGATGTTACCTTTGAGATTATCTATAACCGAGAGGTGTCTAGGAACCATGTATTGGATGAGGATGACCCTGATTATAGTAGCGAGGATGATTTTGATGAGGTTCCAGATACCATTGAGTATGATCTACGAGACCTACCTTTTATGCAGGAAGACTGTATATTTGTGCTACTTCCAAGGACAAATGAATACAAAGATAAAATTGCGAAATTCCAAGGAAAAGAGCTAGGGTCCATCAAGATATTGAAGAAAGAAGAAGATAAGGGGGATAAGAAATGTGAAAAGGCTATTAAGGATACAATTAATGTAGAACTACCTTCATACACTTACATTGATAATATACCTTACATCAACTATAGTGAGGGAAGTCTTGCATTCATGTGGGATAAGAGGAAGGGCAAGACCAAATATGATAAGAAAAATGAAAAATATTAGCTTGGCCCTTATATCATCAATAAGAATTCCAATAATGAAAAATACTACTTGTCATCTTTGGACAGGAGAAATATGCCATTACTAGCACATGGGTCTCTCCTTCGACCCTGCATTCAAGGTACATGACTTCTTTAGGGACCAAGACCCAGGTAAGTAGGTAGGTCATCTTGGTTTCTTGCATTTGCAACTTGATTGCTCATGATAGTTTAGTTGCATTTCATTTTTCTCTACTTGCATTTTCTTTTAATTTACATGCTTCTCTTTTATCATATTATGTAAAAAATGCAAAATTTTCTTTTCTAGATTAGTTTTTATTTTTAAGATTTAGATTTTTATATATATCGATGAAGGGTGATAAAACCACCCTATATTTTACGTTTGTATGTTTTAGTGTAGGCACAGGTCTAACCAGGATATGTTGAGGTTCTCATGCACTCTACGACGAGTACATGTCCCCCAGTAGGAGCCAGATGTTATCCCCAATTTGTAGGGATAACTAAGGAGATTATGTCTCGAGGCCCTCAGGTTGCAGACATGGAGTACCACGAGACAGATGGCTAACAACGTCCACTTTCACATACATAGACCCACTTCACCACCATAGATCTTAGTTTCATCAGGATGGTATCCACCAAATCAACTTTCTTCTGAAAGACATTTGGGTCTTGCTCCATGAGGTACAAGCCATGTATTATGGTCAGTTTCATTTCAATATTTGAGGAATTTGAGTATGTTTCATTTGAAGTTACTTTTGATTATAGAACACCTGCTTGGAAATTATGCACTTTGCCTGGTTTTACCTTGGTGATTGACATTGTGCCCCAGTAAGTGGTTACCCTTAGAAAGAGACCTACTACTAGGAGGTATTATTGATGAGTCATCGTACCATTCCCAAACATACTTACCACTTTCCATTATTTATCCATTATATGTCCCCATCTTTTGGGATTTTCGAGTGTACTGACCCAAGAAGGGACTGTACCTCATCTCATGGGAAGAAGGGACTGAAGGCCTAGAGGGAATGTGGCTGGAAAAATTTAAAATCCAAAATCATAAACGTTCTAGATGCTCGCCTAAAGAGGTCTTGAGAATGATGAAACATTTCTCCTAAAAATTAAATACGCATAAAAGAAAATAATAGCTATAAAATGTCTCGCTTGTTAAGAAGGTTTTCACTAGTGAGTTACAAGAATTACTTTACTCCTATGGAAATTAGTGTATTTTTGACTTAAAGTGACGTTGTGGTACTGCTCCCCTAGTTTTGTGTTACCCTAGGGGAGTACCCAATCGTTCTAGACTTTAATAAACTAATGGAAAAATGAATGGGATTGGAAAAAAGTTGCATTGCAAACGAAGGCGCATCACACCCTCTACAAAGGCACCCATAGATGAGACAATACAAACCCTTGTATGTCATGAAACCCATGCCCAAAAGTATTACCCCCATCCATTTCATCTTATTTACATGTCTTAGAGAGGGCCCACCTAGGAAACATCCATTGACTTGAGGAATGATTCACTTAATAGGTCACCTTGTAAACCCTCCCCATACCTAACCTGGAAAATTGCATAGGGTCTTTGAGCACTTGTTTAATTTGATCAGATATCTTTGGTACACATGCTTAGGTGGTTATTTTATTGATTTTATTTACTCATCATGATGCATTTTACTTTATATCCTTGGAGGTCACATTCATTATCTTTGCAGGACCTTTCTTTGTGGACAATTTTGGAGGAACCAACCTAGCTTGGGATTCCTTGGGGCATGAAGCCCACTGGTTGGATACCATGGCCCGCACACCAGATGATGACGATTTACTTTGGAGGCTTGAGAGACACCTTAGAGGACCTATCCTATCCCTTCATCACCCCAACGACTTACCTTTAGAGGATAGAGGGCTACATCTTGGGGCTTGATGTCTTGTTGGGGCTAGGGTTTGGTGATGGTGGTGTTGATGACTGACACTTGGAACCTTTTGAAGAGGATAAGCCTTGGATTTATGGATAATACCCTAGAGCATGATAAAGAGGCCTTTGTAGTCTCAATGTCTCATCCCCAATCTCAACGACTTGCTCCAAGTGCCAAAACATTTCCCTAAAAGGGCGACGACATGCTTTTTTAGGCCTTTCTTATGTGTAAATTAAAGTTTAAAGTTGTAAAGGGGAAAATTAAGGGATATCGGCCTCCCGAATTTGTGGTTTACCCTAAGTTAATTGGAAAAACACTTTTTAGGAGTTTTGTATAAATAGAGATCATTTCATTTTGTTTTTAGAACATAACTCTCCCATTGTAAGAAGGATACTTGGCTGAAATTTGCGCCCCTCTTGGGAATTTTCTCTCTCTCTCTCTCTCTCTCTCTTGTGCAACCAATTTATGGTGTCTTTGTTTGGTATATTGTGGAGCTAGGGTGGTGCACCCCTCTTGGATGATTTTTCTCTTTCTCTTGGATGGACATTGGCTTGGTAACTAGGGTTTGATATTGCTTTTTTGTGGAATTGGTAAGGAAATTTCTACATTTTGTTGGTATTTTATACTAGTTTCATTGATAATCTTGTCTTAAACCCTTGGAGGAGTATAAGTGCATACACCCTCCACCAAGGTTCATCTTATTTCTAGTTGATAAACCTTTTATTGGAAGGTTTCTAGGAGGAGTAAAAGGGCTTACACCCCCCTAGATTTACCTTTGTTAGGTTTGCATGATCTAGGGAGTAAAATGGCTTACAACCTTAGAGATGTTGTGGATATATCTCATACATTAAAGACTCCATATACCCATTTTTTTGCAAGGCATTATTCTGAAAATTGCATTGGATAAATAAAATACATGCATCAAAATGCTTGATTTTACGAGATTTTGAAATTGTTCAAAATGAATCAATTCTATGCTTTACTAGCTTTCTTGAGACACTAGGTCATCCCATTTAGCCACGGACATCTTATTGTTGTTATAACTTAAATATACAACCATTAGGGATGCAACAAATTGCTCTCAAACTTTCACTTTAGCTCTCTTTTCAAACATCAGAATTTACTTGAAAGCTGCCATAATAAACTACTAGTTGTTGTGTATCTTTTGGGTGGTTGTAATTTTTTATGGTTTAAATTTTCAGTTGTAGCACATGTTTGCTACATTCATAATGATGTTGTAATATCTCTTCAATAAATACATTTAACAACCTTACATTGTTGCTAAAGTCTTGTCTTATCTCACTTTAGTTATACTAGTCATTGCTAGCTTATCTCTTGTATCTTTAACTAGACTTTTGGTGACTTATTTAGCATATTTGATTATCATTTATTTGGTGATTTATATAAATTGTTTATTGCTGCTATATAGGATATAAAGATTCACTTTCTTTTCCATTGGAATATTGGTCTTGTATACTCATCTTTTCTTGTGTCTCGGGTAGGTACAACAATCTTCTGTAGGTACACTACTTCTTGGAAACCTTCCCTCTTTGAAAAAACTTCATCCCAATCCTTCCATCTCTCCACAACTTGAGCTATATGGGATTCATCCTTCATCACTTTACTTTCCATCTAAATCCCCTTAGGGTCACCGAGATTCCCCCCTTGCGGTGATTTTCATCATCACTAAAGTGATGGGAATACCTATCTAAGGTGATAGTGGGTAAGTGTTCTTTTATCTCTCACCATATTGTGGATTGGGTCAGGCTTTGACCAACCTACAATTTGTGCAATAATAAGATGAACGTATAAAACACATACATGTCATCTAGATCCTAAGGGCGATGTCATGTCAACATTGTGTTGTTGGAACATATCACAAGATTGAAAGAATCCACATGGATTTCTGTAGAGATTTAGTTATGGATTGGAATGAAAAATGAGGGAAGAAAAAAGTAAAAAATAAGTACCTGAACCTAAAGAAGTATAGGGTACAATCTTACGTTTGATACAATAAGTAATCGGAGTCTTAGTTGAAAAGACTTATCTCGGTAAATTTGGAAAACATGAATTTGATAGTCATAGTCACAAATTGAAAAAATATGAATTTAAATATTATAGTCATAATGGGTGAATGTATATACACCTAATTATACATAAACAACACTACTACAAAGAAGTGAAATTAGTAAAAAAGTTATTTATACTTGCTTCATATGTTTTAATGTAATAGTTGTATGTTGTCCTATGCTCAATGTGAAAGTACTTTAAAGTGTATCACACCTAAACAAACTTTGGTGTGATGCAGTAAAAAATTGTCGCGGAGATAGAAAGTTTGAGGAAGTGCGATATATTACACAAAAATATTTGTTTTCACAATGCAATTTGAAAATGGTTGCCACAGTAATAGAAATATTGAGGAGATGTGATATGTCACATCAAAAGCGATTTTCTTAATGACATGTTGCACAAGTTGGAAATTTTGGTCCATGCAATGTGTCATATATGTGGAAAGTTTTGGCCCATGCAATACATTGCAAGAAATAGAATATTTGAAGGGTGCGATGACAAGGAAGATGCAAAGAATTCTCTTAGAAAGTTTCCCTTTGTTGTGATGAAGGAAAGTTCAGAACAATGTTATATGTCACAACAAAAAAGGGAAGAACTATGATATATGTTGTTCATGTTGAAGTTCATTTCACAAAATTCTGAGTGATTTTTTTTCATGTTCAAGTTCAAAATTATGTGTTCTTATTGAGTTTGCATGAATTCTTTTTGATGAAATTTGAAATATTTTGCATTATTGTTGTTCCCTCCATGCAAAGGCATTGAAATTTGACAAATTTTAGAGTGATTTTTGTTCAAATGTCTATTTTTCTTATAAAGATTGCATGAGATGTTTAAATATATTAGCTAATTATGGTTAAATGTGTTTAAATATATTAGCTAATTATGGTTAAATGCCACATCTAGAAATATTTTTCCCAGGTCTTTAATGGATTTCCTCGATTTTTTTTTTAATTAATATTTAATAATTTAATGGGATGGAAACTTGTGCATATGTTCCGGTGTTGAACATGTTGCTTGTCTCTCTAGATTTGTCAACTCTTGGAATTATTTCCTACAATTTCTATTACTCTGTTGTATTTTTTAGGAAAAAGGATTGAAATTTCTCCACCCTTCTTGGTTTATTCATTGGCTTTGATAGTTAATGTCTGCTCTCATTTTTTTCCAACAGAGTCACCCAAGGATTTTCTGGAAATTTTGGGAATTTTATTTTGGTTAAGAAATTTAATCTCATGTGTATCACACTTAAAAAAAGTTTGTGTGAAACATGCTTTTTAAAACTTTTGTATCACACCTAAAAAGACTTTTGGTGCAACATGTTTTGAAACTTTGTATATTGCACCAAAATAGTTTTGAGCACGACACGTGATTTAAACCTTGTGTTTCGTAACCAAACAAACTTTGGTGTGGTGAGACATGCTTTTGAGTGTATCACACCTAAACAAAGTTTGGTGTGATGCAATAAAAATTTGTCACATAGATAGAAAGTTTGAGAAAGTGTGACATATCACATGAAAACAAACTTTGGCACAATGCAATACGAAAAAGGATTTTGGAGAGATAGAAAGTTTGAGGAGATGTGATATGTCACATGATGAAAAACTTTCGTGCAATATATCGCAAGGGAAGAAACCTTCATCCTATGTGATATGTCACATCTTCAAGATACTTTCCCCCATTGCAGTGTTTACTCACTTAAACATATTGTTTTCGTGACACAACACATACCACACCTCAACCTCTTTTGTTTGCAACATATCAAATTATTGTAAACTTTTCTTCATCGCGACAAAGGGAAATTTCTAAGAGAACTCCTTTGCATCCTCCTTCTCATCACATTCTTCAAATCTTTCTTTATTTGTGATGTATCACACTAACAAAAGTTTTCTTTCACCTCCCATATGGCACTAATTTTTTTTTTCCCATGGCACATCACATGGACCCAAAATTTCCTTTCTCCCTGTGTATCACACGATTTTTTTTAGGCATTCAATGTATTTCATGGACCTAAAATTTCCTACGAAACATTTCATTTGATAAAGTTTTCCTCTTTCGCGATGTATTGCACCTAAATATCTTTTGTGCAATATATTACATGATACCAAATTTTCTCTCCTTGAAATAGTGCCAAAGGTTTTATCTCCGTGACAGTCATGAAATGTATGATGTTTGACATTTCCAGTTACATGCTTAACATAGCCTCTTCTAAGAATGCAACAATACCTACATTTGTACGATCACAATGTTCTTAGTTTACGCAACCGAATTTAAAAATAAAACATTGTGAAATTTTCACATTATAATGGTGCATTTTTTGCACCTTGAGGAACAATTTCTAGTTATATTAGTTAGTTGCATTTAGAAACATTTAATTCCATGACCATTAGAATAAGCAATGCATAATTAGTTCAGTGAAATTTCAATTGTTGAGGGTTACATAAATAATGCACAATACTTCACAATATTATACACCTTGGTTGATAAATTAAGTATAAGTTAGAACTTATATCCTCCTCATCTCATTGTCAGAACTTCCCTCCCGCCTCAAATTCAGTCTCGCAGCAATGGAGGCCTGCAAGTTTTCAATCTGATATTTTTAACTGTAACCAAAATTACCACATGAAAAACACCTCTCATCGTTCTGTAATTGTCGTGGACGACTCTTCAAGCCATGTATGTAGTCACCCCTGAGCATCTTGAATGGTCGACCCTACTAAGTCAGAGCGTGAGATAGACATGTCCATCTAAAGCACTGCGGTGGAAATAATCTATGGAGTAAGGGCATATAATGAAAAGACCCCAACAAGATTTCGTGAGCATTCATTGAATCTGGTCCTCTAATCTATAATCTGCCAAAAGAGATAGGGGTTGCACATGAGGAAACAACAAAAGCACCTTCTTCATTGTTTGTTAGCACAATTGATGAGTAGGTCACCCTCTTTGAGGTGATCGCTCATACTTGTAAAACATGCTTCGATGGTCGGCGAAAACATTCTTTGTTTCTCTTGGATTTGTTGTTGGATTTGTAGTAATAAGTTGTTCATGGGATGAAAGTCAACATTGAGAAGTTGAATATTTTCCTCCATCTCGACAATATTCCTGATTTGTTGGATGACTCCTGTAAGAATGCTAGGAAGAAA
Organism: Picea engelmannii; assembly: GCA_009831015.1. Taxonomy (NCBI): domain Eukaryota; kingdom Viridiplantae; phylum Streptophyta; class Pinopsida; order Pinales; family Pinaceae; genus Picea; species Picea engelmannii. The sequence continues at coordinate 127,475 of ML814168.1, read as the reverse complement.
TTTTCCTGCGATATTCTTTTCTATATCAATGGCAATCTCGACATCCATTGTATGGTTTAAAATGAATATGAGAAATGATTGAAGATGAGAACAACGATGAAACTGGAATGAAACAAATGCATATCGTTAGTGAGGGGAGAAGGGCTCTAAGTGGAGGTGGTGGATTGGACGAATGGTTTTCTAGATTATATATAAAATATGAAGGGCCCGAGGCATAGGTTTTTTCCTAAAAGTACATACGTAACTGGGCCCTGTTTAATGAACTCGTTGTCTGTCTTAGCTTTTGAATTATTCCTATAGAGGTCTTGTGTTTGTTTGAAGAGATAAAGATAGAAGTGGGTGGGCCTTAATATAAATGATTCATTTTACTTGTCTGAGCTGAGAGATATGACTTCACCCTCTGGTGTCCTTTCTTTACAAAAAACTGCTATGCTTTGATCGTGTGAGTGCTTCAGTATTATTCTTGGATTTTGCTTTTCGAAATGTTTATTCCAATGATTTTTTTCAAAGAATATATAGAGAGGTAAGTAAGATCCCATTTAAGGATTGCATGTTTATTAAAGTTAGTTAAATAATTCACACTAATCTAATATAAAGGTATTATAGTGTAGAGTTTGACCCAACTTTGGTCTCAAGGGTCTCACTAATTATAAATTAGCTTTATTCCAATAAGAGAAGAATATGTTTCTTTGACTTTGTTTGAACACTTAAAATAGATGTCGGTGGCCATGGTTTCACCCTCGCATTCGATTGATTTTCTTTGGTGTCATGATCATGTGAGTGGTTTAATTATTCTACTTTGTGTAAGCTTTTGACAAAACCTATATCAATGAATTATTTCAATGAATGTAGAGAGAGGCAAGTAACCTCCCATAAAAGAATTTTCTAAGTTTTATTTTGAAAAGTTTATTCTATTATTGTTAATAATTATGATGGTTAATATCTATTAAGATCAAATTTGGTTCATCCTAATTTCTTAAAAAATTTAAGAAATTAAATCAATATTTGGTATTTTTATGCCAACCTCACTTGAGTTGAAATTGGTTTTGATTAGAGTTTGATTAGAGTGGTTTTTTATTAGACCTTCCTAGATATGAATCATACATGAATAGATATATGAAATAACAAGATAAGAAACTTACTTGATGATTCAGCGGTTGTCACTGCATGCTCCTTGATTGTTCGCTCTTTTGAATATGTCCTTCACTTTCACGAACACGGATCTGCACACATGGACACATGAATACCTTTCACGAGATCAAATCTAACATATATGAATTAATAATAGATCTAAAATCATACCATGAAGACACGAAAACAATAATTTTCTATGAATATCATAACAATCATATATAATCAATTAGAGGGGAAATTCATGTGCATATTATATTAATAAAATGAAAGGCTTACAGTTTACAATCAAGAGACTTGACGAATCTCTTCCCAATCTCCTTTCCCAAGCTCTGTGATCAATCTGACAGTTTGGAAATCGCGCAGGCAGTGCAGGACCTGATAAACTTGTTGACCTCCTGTCGAAGTTTCGGCCAGTAGAAATGTTTCTGCAGCATTGCCACTGTCTTTTCGACGTCGAAGTGTACTGCAACCCGACTGTAGTGGGATTCCCAGATCAGCTTCACTCGCTCGCTTGATGGAACGCAAATATGGCCAAACGACACATCATCCCATCTTGAATATGGAAATTAGCGACCACTGCGTTTGCGCCCAACATTTGGTAGGTGGTGGCAAAGTTCGGGTCTGTCTCATAGAGTTGGGGCCATCCAGAGGTCTCATGTTCGCAAGATTCTAACACCATGGTGAGTGTCGCGACTCGCGGTCTGCTGAGGCAATCAATGACGCGGTTGGTGTTTCCCATTTTATACTTTATGTTGAGGTGGAATTGTTGCAAGTAGTGGACCACTTATGATGGCGGTCATTATGAAATTTGCCTTATGTATGCATGAATTGCAGTGGCTTATGATCAATGTGGATGATTGTCTCCTTCCCAAGAATGTAATGTCTCCACTGGAGGTAGGCTTGCACAATGGAGTATATTTCTTTGTCATAAGTAGGGTACTTACAAACAACATTTGATAGTGTCTCACTATGATAGAACGACGCCCACACCATAGTCTAAAGCATCTGTCGCGATTTCAAAGGGTTGTTGCGGGTTTGGTAGTGAAAGTACTGGGGCTGAGCATAAGCGCTGCTTCAAATCATCAAACACTTATTGTTGGGACTAGACCCACACAAATTTCTCCTTACCAACACCTATGGTTACTTGGCTGAGGGCCCATGCAATATGGGAGAATACCAACACGAACCTGCGGTAGAAATTGTAAAGGCCCAAGAATATTCGAAGCTCAGTGAGTGTGGTTGGGGTTGGCTAGTCACAAATGACTTGGATTTTGGCTGTATCCACATGTACTCCATGTTGATCAACGATGTAGTCAAGGTAATGAACCCTATCCATGCTGAAGGATTTTCCAAGTTGGTGTAGAGCTGGTGCTACCGCAGGGTGTGCAAAACCTGTTGAATATGTTGCAAGTGTTCTGCCCAAGTCTTGCTGTAAATGAGGATGTTAGCCAAATACACCACTACAAACGTATTAGTGAATGGTCACAGGATATTGTCCATCATCCTCATGAAAGTGACTGGAGCATTTGTCAAACCAAAGGGCATGACCAACCATTCAAAAAGGCCTTCATTTTGACTTGAAGGCGGTCTTCCATACATCTGTCTATTCTATCAGGACCTGGTGGTAGCCAGACTTCAAATCAATCTTACTAAATTATTTGGCCCCCGTGAGCAGATCAAGGAGGTTTCGATTTGAGGAATCAGGTACTGGTTTCTGATTGTGATTTTATTCAGGGCCCAGTAATCAATGCAGAGTCGCTAGGTTCCATCTTTCTTCTGTACCAACACGATTAGGCTCCCGCAAGGTGATGAGATGGGATGGATGTACCCCTTGTGGAGAATTTCTTGGATCTACCGCTTGATCTCCTCATTCTCTAACAGAGAGCGGTGGTAGACTGGCCCATTGGACAACGATGCACCGGGGGTCAGATCGATGGGGTGCTTGACCTGACAGTGTAGAGGTACCCCGGTAGGTGAGGAGAATATATATAAGTATTCTTCCATGACCTTATCCACTTGCTTCTACTATGTGGAGAGGTCGGACGTGGAGACCCTGGATGTGACTACGATGTTTAGCTCATTCTGAGAGAAAATCACAAAGAAGACAAACTTCCCTTTCCGAGAGATGAACTTTATGCATTGCTTGGTAGAGATCGAGGAAAAAACATTGGATGGGATTGCCTTGGGCATCCTATACAATTTCTTTTTCACAGTAATAATAACATTGCGAGGTATAGAATCATATACAACATCATGTTTCCATAAATATGGTTGGACCAAAAGAACATTACAAACTTCGAGAGGGGAAACATCACACAATACCTGGTATTTGAAGGGATTGATGTCGTATGACAGTCGACATTGTTGGCTTCCGCAGATATCGGTTCCTTGGCTGAGCCATCTGATGGTGTAGGGTTGCGGGTGCGACATTGTCAGAAGGGTGAGTCGCTTGAGAACCTATGTTGAGATGAGGTTCTTATGACTACCACTATCAATGATGAAGTGTAACGGGGTACCCTTCACCCACATCTATGAATAAAAAAGGCACTCGTCTTCCTCTAGCTCATCTGGTTCACTGGGATGGAGCTTGGTGGTAGCAACAGTAGCACTGGGTTCTGCGTCTATGATCCGTCTCCCCCTTTTTGGTTCTGACTCAGAGTCGAAACCCACATCTAATTCATAGGCTTTCACCTCAACCACCAATGACTGCTTTGAGTGAAAATCAGCAATGTTATGCTAGGGGATTTTGTGGAAGTCGCACCATTTCCCGATATATTTGTTTGTCTTTTCAGTGTCCTTATTTGCTTCCGGATTGGACTGGTTGTCCTGAGGTTATCCGTATTTTCTTTGTCCTTTGTTCTTTGGTTTGGGGCCATCATTTCCTATATTTTGCTGTGTGGGGTTCCCAGGCCCAAATTGTCACGTCTTTTGTTTGATCTTCTGCTCAATTTTGACAACATATTGGTAGGCCACGCCCAAGGATGAGATGTCCAGAAACTCCATTTCATCCTGGATGTATCTATGCAGACCGCCGCAATACTTGAGCACCATATGTCGCTCATAATATTTGATACCCAACTCGGTGCGCAATGTATGGAATATATTTGTGAACTCGGGCACTGCTTGGTCTCTTTCCTATCGCAATGTGGTCCATTTTGTGTATAGATCGTCATAATTTCCAGTAGGGTAGTATTGTTCCTTAATAGAATCCCTGAAGGAATGCCAGGTGACTGTAAATGTAAATAATGAGGGTTCCTCTGTTTCCTTTTTCTCACAGAAAGTTTCCCACCAATCTTTGACATGGGGGATGGCTTTGAGGAGTGCAACAGTAATCTTTTCTCTATTCGAGAAGTTATGGATAGAGAAATACCCTTCTATAATATTCAACCATTTTTCTATTGCATCTGCGTTTATCTGACCTTCAAATATAAGAATATCGAAGTTGATTTGTACCTTGAAGGGGGCGATGCCTTCGTTTGATGCGTCGCTTGTTGGTAACTGCCGAAGGATTTGTGTAAAACTATCCATCATCTCGTTCCTCTGTTGCATGAGGGATTCCTGGAGAAACATTTTGAAGGGATCTCATGTCTTGTTGTCTTTCTTTTCTTCTTCCATGAGAGGTCATTTGGGCATGCGAGAGATTTTTTCCTCAAGATAAACACGCTCGAGACCCAATTGTTTGTACCCTGACCTCATTGGGGACATGCATTAAGAACGACAAGGAGAAGATCACTCTAATAACACTGGTCCATAATATATTTGCAGAACAAAATGAATATAGATTATTATCAAAATATGCTTAACACAAAATAACAAATATACAATAAAATTGTTTTCTATTCAATAAGAAAAAAAGTTGAAACTATAAAATGCAGTAGAAACAAGCTTTCTAGAATGGTGGTGGCTTATCTCTGAGAAGAGATGTGATAGTTGCGCTCATTCACAAGAAGATCATTACAATGAGGATCTGAAGGCCTTTTCAAAATAAACAGTAATGTCAATAACCCTAGAAATCCAAAAAAACCTAACCCTAGGAGATGAAGCACCAAAAGTCATGTGGGCCCCATTTGGGTGAGTTAGTACATCAACTTTTGGGGGTCGTAAGTTTTGCATACGATCTTCGTTTTAGGCGCACGATAGCCCGTTGGAAAGGTATATTCGAGGACTAAACATTTGTTTGGTATCTAAAAAAGTTCATTATGACTGTGGTGAGCCCTAAAAAATGTTGTTTAGGGCCTCAAAACAGCCCTACAAGTCAGGGACCCGAAAACTGGGGAAAAAACTACCAAACTGGAAAACTGCCAAAATGAGCCAGTTGGAATAGGTGGGAGGTCACTGAAATCCATCTGGATCACTAGATCATAATATTCTTTTCTTATATTCTCAAGTTATACTTTGGTGAAACTCTGATGTGTTGTAGAAATAGGCTAGGGAAGAGTAGGCACATAGTGGGTAGAAACCTGGGTAGGCGTATATACTCAGTATGAAAGAGGATTAAACACTTGTTCAATATCAATATGGTGAGAATCACTTGGCGAAGTTGTGTTTATTAGCAGAATAGAACGGGTAGGGTTTAGCTTTTTCTTTACAGCCATTCATTTCTATGGCCCTCCTTCTAGTGCCATTTATGTTGACAGGTCCAAAATGGCCTGTCAAGTAGGTAACTGAGAACGCCCGATGGAAGGTCCCAATTAGAGCTACTCTCACTTGGAATGGAATTTACGACGAATATGTGTTGGAGATACTTCACACACACCTAGGATTTATTTTTCCTAAGGTTTTACTTATGTTTATTAGTCATTATTCAGTCTCCTAGATTTTAGGGAGAATATTCTCTTCAGTTCACACTTCAGTTTGATTAGTTGAGTAGAGTCTAGATGCCACATTGGGATCATCACCATGCAACATTGGGATCATCACCAACTAATGCATACTTTCCTTGGGATTATCACCAGACTATCGCATTAATCATGATTCCATGATCTCCTCCTCACTTCACTCTATTTCAGTTAGTTAACTAAAGACTGAGAGACTATTTAACTCATACTAGGTGGCAGTTCACTCCTGTAACTGCCCGAGAGACTAAACTAGGTGGCAGTTTACTCCCATAACTGTTGGTGTGTGTCCAGATCACTCTAGACCACCACTATGGCACATTGACTTCTCCTCCAGTGTGCACTAGTTGATTTATACAGATTATATCATGTGTAAATTATCATTCATTCATTTGGTTAATGAGAATTATTCCATTCTTTCTCTCATGTTTCTCTTTTCTCATATTTTCTATGAAAATTGTGTATGTCATTTTCTAGATAGATCTATTATGTGCATGTTTAACACATTTACATGGTATCAGAGCTGACGAATTTCTAGAAAAAAAAGAAGACACACCATATTCTTTTTGCAGGTACCGAAGATTGAAGACAACAAAAAAATGGAATTTCCAAAAGAATTCATTCTTACACCATACAATTTCTTTGCATGGAAGGAGAAGATGATAATGCATATTCAAGGCAGAGGATTATACATATTAACCATGAACATAGAGATCGAACCCACATCAGCCATATAAAATCCGAGTATCTAAATCAAATAGAGGAAGTGTTTTGAACTATTTGCAGTCTCATTTCTCCTGAACTCCTCTTTCACATATCCACCTATAAAACCCCTAATGAATCCTGGCCCACCATGGAAGGGATTTTTTTAAAACAGGAAAATATGAGGGGACACATGCTCGAGGTGGAATTTCTCACTTTGGTCCAAAAACCTTCGACAATCTCCAAGATTTATTTACCAAATATAAGGATTTGTTGTCGCAACTCAAGGCTTGCAAGGTTGATAAATCTAAGGAGGAGAAACAAATGGTTCTTACCATTCTCTCCAAACTTGGTCTAGAATACTCAGTGTTTGTATCTACATTTCATTCAGTTAGGCTCGCCTCTGAATCCACCTAGACGATGCCCTCTCTTAAGGCCTTTATCGAGTCTCTGACACAAGAGAAAAAAAATCTCATCGATATGGGATAAATCAAAGAACCAAAGGAGCTTTCACTTACTGTGCAAGATGGTAGCAATCATCAAAATCAAAAATCTAAGTACAAATACAAAAGGAAATCACATGCAAATCCAAAGAAGGAAGGGTGCTCCAGATCCTCCAGATCCAAAGGTGGAAAGGGAAGAAAAGGGAAGAAATGCACTTAATTCCATAAAGAATTCTATCTAGAATCCACATTTATGCAGAAACATATATATCAAATGGAACAAATAATTCATCAAAACAACCTTGGAGATCAAATCCCCGAGGGTGCCAAGAAGAAGAAGCCAGAAGATCAGAATCCCAAGAAAGGAAATTCTAACCATACTTTGATTGCCATCAACTCCTCTGTCGATGCTTGGATCATATATTCAGGTGCATCACACCACATGACAGCCACAAAAGAAGTCTATTCTTCATTGGATGCATGAAAAGGTCCTCCTATTCTGATGGGGGACAACTCTCCAGTCAAGGTCACTGACAAAGGAAGAATTGAACTCACAAGTGGAAGCTTCGAGAATGTGCTACACATTCCCAAAATTTCTGTCAATCTTCTCTCTATGTATCAGATGAAAAAATATGGCACCAAAAAGAGAGTCATATTCACATCTGATGTAGTGGATATCTATGACATGAAAACCAATTCCAAGGTTTCTATCGGTGAGGAAAATCATCAATCCAGACTCTACACATTTTCTGAATTTATTCAACTAGATTTTGCATTACTGCTTACCCATGCTGATGAAGGCAGTAGGAAATGGCACGAAAGGTTTAGGAATTTAAATTTCAGATATATGCAACAACTTAGAAAGAAGGGAATGGTTGATGGTCTACTTGACATCCACTTCTTCATGGAATTTGTGAGGGATTTGTTCTTGGAAAACACCCTCAAGAGAAATTCGACAAAGGAAAGATTCATAAGGATTCCTTTTCTTTAGATCTTATCCATAGTGATCTAATGGGCCCTTTTTCACATCCATCAATCATTAAATCAAGGTAAGTGCTCATTTTTTTTGACGATTTCTCACACTTCACTTGGATTTTATTTCTCTGGAAAAAATTAGAGGTCTTTCAACACCTCAAAGATTTCAAAGCCCTTGTTGAGACACAATCAAGAAAGAAAATCAAAGTCCTCCGAACAGATAATGTGGGAGAGTATGTCAACCATGAGATACAAAATTTTTTTCATGAGTTCGGGATTCAGTTGCAACACACGGTTCCTTATACTCTGCAACAAAAAAAAGTTGTTGAGTGGAAAAATAGATCTCTAAAAGAGATGACATCTTGCATGCTAGATGCAAAGTAACTTCCATAGATATTATGGGCTGAAGAAATTAATTGTGAAACCTACATCCAAACATATCTCCCCATATATCTATCAAGGATAAGACCCCCTACGAGGCTTGGAGCGGCCTCAAACCAGAAGTGACCCACTTCTATATTTTCGGTTCACGTGCATGGGCCAAGATTCCCTCTGAGAAGAGGAAGGCACTTGATCCATAGAGAACATAGTGTATATTTGTTGGATACCTTGATGGTGTGAAGGGATACAGACTCATTGATATTTTCTCGGACCGACTCATCATTGAGCGTAGTCTCCAATTCGAGGAAAGTGTCTCGCATGTACCTCAACATCCGCATGCAGACACTTTTGTTCTTCCACCTGTCAGAGATGATGAACATGCATATTCCAAATCTTCTTTAGATGTTCAAAGAATTTAGATGATCCAGATATAGATTCAGTACAATCAAATGTAGAGTCAGTGCATGCAGATGCAGATGCAGATCCAGATCCGAGGCCCAAGTGGGTGAAGACTACTCTTCATGATGCAAGAGATCTTGTTGGGGATCCAACTGATACTAGTAGGACTCGATATCATTTCGAGGAACCTCCTCTTGCACTCACTTCCATTGAACCGATGCTACCCAGGCATATTTTCTTAGTTCAGTCTTCAGATCCAAAGTCATATGGAAAGACTGCTAGAAATCCACTTTGGGAATCCGCCATGTAGGAAGAGTAGAAATACCTCCTTGAGAAGCAGACTTGGGATCTGGTTCCTCTTTCTTTAGGAAAGAAACTTGTCAGGTGAATATGAGTCTACATGACCAAGAGTGCAGCGGATGGATAGGTTAGTAAGTACAAATCCAGGCTAGTTGCTAAAGGCTTTCAACAGGTGCATGGTATTGACTACGATGAGACCTTCGCTCCAATAGCGAAGATGGATTCCATACGTTTGAAACTTTCCATTGCAACATACAAAGGATGGTAAGTCCATCAGATGGACGTGAAGAATACATTTCTTCATGGAGATCTCTCTGAGGAGATCTATATGGAGCAGCCCCAAGGCTTTATGCAGGATTCATGTTTGGTCTGTCGACTGAAGAATTCTATTTATGTCCTCAAGCAAACTCTGAGGGAATGGTATGCCAAGATGGACTCCTACCTGGTGTCATAGAACTTTGTACGTTGTAAGTCAGACTTGAATGTTTACATGCTCAGGATGACTAATTCACTTCTACTCCTAGTTCTATATGTTGATGATTTGTTGATCACCGATTGATTGACTTCAGTGATTATTGCAGTCTAGAGGATTTTGCATGATAGGTTCTTTATCATGGGCATGGTTCTGCTACATTTCTTCCTTGAATTCGAGATTAGTCAGGATGCATCAGGCATCAAACTGTCTTAGTCCAAGTATGCACGAGATCTCCTTGAGATATTTCACATGACAGATTGCAAGTCTGCTCCGACTCCTTTCCTATCAGGAGTCAGACTTGAGGATGGAGGGGACACTCCACTAGTTGACAACACACTGTATAGACAACTAGTGGGGATCTTGTTGTATATCACACACTCCAAACCAAACCTCTCCTATGCAGTTAGAGTAGTCTCCAGGTTCATGCAGGAGCCGCATGAGCTACATTGGAAGGCTTCAAAGCATATCCTTCAATACGTACATGGAACCATCACCTTTAGGATTCACTATGAAACATACTCTGCATTGGACCTCATCAGTTTCATTGATTCTGACTGGGCTGGAGATAACATTGATTGCATGTCCACTTGTGGTTACTCACTCAGTCTTGGTTCTAGGCCTATCAGTTGGTCAAGAAAGAAGCAGGCTTCTATTGCTCTATCTTCAGCTAAGGCAAAGTAGAAATGGGAAGTTAACATAACCATTTAGGCTATGTGGCTACAACATTTTCTCATTGAGTTGGGACTTCAATTTCATCGGTTGATCGTCATCTAGTGTGACAACCAAAGCACTCTAAAGTTATGCAGAGATCCGGTTTAGAGGTTGGTGAAGAAGCACATCGAGATCCACATGCATTATGTATGAGACTTAGTACATGGGAGGATCATCGACCTACAGTTCTATACTTCAATAGAATAGCCTGCAAACATATTCACCAAGACCTTCACTGAGCATAAGCTCCATTCTCTGTGTAGTCATATTGGAGTGAAGGACACATTTGCCTAGCAACTACCAGTTCTTCTTTTTACATACATTGTACTTTGAGGGGGGGTTTATCCCATGGGGCTTTCCCTCTTTCCTTGTTTATTTCAATGTATCTTTTGTATTTTGTCACCTAACATGGCCTCGTTGCTGGGACCCATTCTTTATTTTCACCATAGTGATGTTTAGGGGGGGGGGTGTTGAAGATACTTCACACACACATAGGATTTATTTTTCCTAAGGTTTTCCCTTTGTTTATTAGTCATTATTCATTCTCCTATATTTTAGGAAGAATATTCCTCTAGGAGAATATTCTCTTCAGTTCACACTTCAGTTTGATCAACTGAGTGGAGTGTAGATGCCACATTGGGATCATCACCGTGCAACATTGGGATCATCACCAACTAATGCGCATTTTCCTTGGGATTATCACCATACTAGCGCATTACTCATAATTCCCTAATCTCCTCCTCACTTCACTTTGTTTCAATCAGTTAATTGAAGACTGAGAGACTAGTTAACTCAGACTAGGTGGCAGTTCACTCTCGTAACTGCCTAAGAGACTATACTAGGTGGCAGTTTACTCTTGTAACTGTTGGTGTGTGTTCAAATCACTCTAGACCACCACTATGGTGCATTGGCTTCTCCTCCAGTACGCATTAGTTGAGTTATACATAGTATATCATAGTTAATGAGAATACTTCCATTCTTTCTCTCATGTTTCTCTTTTCTCATATTTTCTCTACAAACTATGTATGTCATTTTCTATCTAGATCTATTATGTGCAGGTTCAACACATTTACAGTATGTGAGCCTGGTTTCCACTCTAAATTATTATATAAATATGAATATGAGAATCGAGGGTTCTCAGATGAATTAAAATCTGAGACTAATTTAACTAATGTTGTAGATCTCTAATCTAAATGCAGTTCTATACTAGTGTAATATATTCCAATTTGTCCTAATGAGGAGCAAGCTAGTTAAAAATGAGTACAATGAAAGATAATACCATTAGAATCAAAATTAATTCATATATTCCAATGATAGTTAAAAATAACAATGCCATAAACACATTTACAATTAGATGCAGAATGCACTCACCACATCATATATGTACTCATTAGGAAACATATAACAACATGAGCATCAAGAATAAATTACAGAAATAATTCACACAACAAAATTATGAGATACATAGGAAAAAGATAAATGCACCAAGAAGAGTCTCAAATACATTCACCAAAGTCATTAAATTTCATGAATGCCTCTTTCTCTTTATTCATTTTGAAGTAAGAATATTGTCTATCATTTACAAATGAAAAAAATCCCTCTCTCATTGCAACTCTCTCTTTTATAAAATAAGAAGAGTCTATTTACATTCTGTAACTATCAATGTGTCAGATGACAATTACAACAATTCATTTCACCTTCCATATGGGGACTTTGCAAAAATTACATATGATAAAAATAAAGAGAATTCATTACAAAATAAAATGATTAAGAGGTCTTTGGTTGCTGCATCTCGTCTCTATATTCTTTCCAGAGATCATTGTCTTTCAAAATTGCATTCACTCTATTCATCTACATATTTTCCAAGTCTACTTCACTATCAAATATTTGGGTTGTAACCTCTGCCTTCAGGATCTGCTTTGTTTTCAAGATGAAGTCTTTGGCCATTGAGATCTGTTTGATTGGTTTTATGAGATTTTCTTCTAGGATCTCTTCATTTACCTCCTCAATTTCTTCAATATCTTTCTTTCTAAGATTTCTTCTAGTTATCACATCTTCTATCTTCAACTCAATTGGAGTTGCATCCTTTAAATTTGCCATGATTTCCATCTGAAAATGTTCAAGTATGATGATGGAGTTCCTCCATAGTCTTTTGTAGGCTTTTCTCACTGTATCTTGAGTGCTTTGAATACCATTCATGATGGATTTCCTAGTATCAAAGACGACTTGTTCCTTAATCTTATATCTAGCTGTGTAAATTGGCAGAGTGCATGGTGGATCATGATATACATCTTTCCAATCTATAATTATTTCAAAATCATTTCGAGCCTTTTGGTTCTTTTCTTCATGTTTCACATCTGTATACCTATATTGAGTTGGTCTGGAATGTTCTTCTTAATTTCATTCAATATGCTAAAGAATTATTTTTTTACTTTCTCGATCTCTTCATTAGCAACCCTGGATTTTCCTTTGACAACTTCTAATATGATAGCCCATTTTTGGATTTCTTTTATAGTTTATCTAGTAGTTGATTATCTTGTTGCAACTTGCAGATCATGTATTCAAGTTTCTCGTTGTAGATTCTTACCTCTAATTGTTCTTCTTGTAACCCTACCATCTCTTGTGCATGTATAGTCTTGCGTTGCTCCATCTCCTGAGAATGTTTAAGCTTGAGGGATTCTATCACTTCCTGATGTAATATCCAATTTACACCAATCCTTTTCTCATATTCAACACATAATTTATCTTTCTGGAGCTATATCTCTTTCTGCAGTTGTTTGGTTGTGCTAGATTCTTTATTGAAATCATTGGCCAAACTCTCTCTGATGTTGTTTGTAGTTGCTTCAAGCTCAAGTACTCTAGATCTAGATATATCTAGTGCTTCTCCAATTTCATAAATTAACATGGAATTTGCACATGCAATTGCATTTAGTGTTGATGTTGTTTGGATAGCATTTTTGTTTGGATATTTTCCTTCTTTCCACTTGATGCTTCTTTTAGAACATTCTTTCTTAAGTGTCGCTTCTCCCCTTTTTCTCTTGTTTGTTCTTCTCTCAATAGATCTGGTATTATGGTTGTAATAATAATCACCTACATCTACTACATCATCATCTATCTCCAGTTCTTGAGATGTGTAAGAGAGATTCCCTGGGATGGCTGCTAGAGGATTGCACTCTTCAATAGGGATGGTAACTATGTTAGCACTAGGATTTTCCACAACTCTGTCTAGTTCATCCTATATTTTCTTCTTTTCCTACTCTAAGTATTCTTCTTCTTCAACCAACAACCTTGATTTCTCTTCATTCTCCTTTCTCTTCTTTCCAGGTCTTCATCTTCTTTGTCTTTGTCTTATGTTTCAAAGTTCTTTGTCCTTCCCTCAACATCCTTTTCAAATACTTGATCCTTATCTTTATTTTTATCTTGCTCGTCTTGCTTCTTTTCTATCTCTTCTTTCTTCCTTTGTTGATATCTTTATTCAACTTCTTGAGATTTCTTTGCTCCGTCCTCAACTTTATTTTTCTTGTTCTCTCTCTTTAACCTCTAGCTTCTCCTTTTCCTTTTGCAACAACATTTTGAATTGTTCTTTAATTTCATCTCTCTCTTTATCCTCTTCCTTTTGAATATCTTCCTTGGATGATTCACTCTCTAGCCTTTCCAGTACTTCATCAAAAAATTAATACCTTTTGAAGAGGTCTTAAGAACAATTCACTTCATGAATGGCCTGTTGCACAAGCTTGATCAATTTTAAATGATCTTGTGCTATGTTGTGTGGATCATTCCCTTTCAGGCTCCATGTGTACATACATATTTTCCTTAGGGCTTCGACTTCCTTCTCTGCACATGGTTTGTTTAATAGAGCATATATTCCTACATGTAGTGGGAGGATCGAACAATATTTATTGTTCTTCTCTGATAGATAGGTTTTAATCTCTTTCTTTGTTGTTTGGTATATAATTTCTCTAGCCAACAACTTGCCGGGCACATACTTAGGAAATAAATGTGGCTGCCTAGTTCTCCCATACACCCCGATATAGGTATAATATTTCCTTACATACCATTATCCATATCTTTTATGGTTGTGATAGCCCCTTAATATTTTCTGCGTGGGTAAATCCCAAAAATCACCTTGTATAGAGGAGCTAGGAAATAGTCGCAGATACTGTAAAAATACACTTTAGAATTTGCATCCCACAATTCTGAACGATATATATGGATTGGAGGTTGACTTGGATTCCAAATCCATTCAAAAGAAGTGAAATGATGAGGAGAGTAGATAGAATCAATAATCTATGATGTCATATAAAAACCAGGGTTTTTATACCTAGTGCTTCTTGAGCTCGGCTGAAAATCCTGAAGGTCAGGATGTTTTCCCAGTTGAAAACTTGTCTAGTCTTCACAACCATACACGCCATCAAAAATCATTCCATTATCAAGTGTGTGATGGTTTCTTCATGGTATAGCCTACAGATCATCGTGTCCAACAACCTGTTTGGTGTCTTCAAGTACATTGTGGGGATATAACTTTCACCACATTTAAATTGTCTCTCCTCCCCGATGGACCAGTCTTCCATTATCTCTTCTAAGTCTTCATTCTCCCCTCCGAAATTCTCCAAAAATGACTCATCCAATGATATTGTAGGTTCAGGGGTTTTATATGTAATATCCCAAATTTTACTCTTGGAATTATTTGTAATTAAATGCTTAAATAATTTTCATGGATGCTTTACAATTCTGCTACACTAACTCCATGGTTTAGATAAACCATGATATGGTGAATATTTTACATCTTTTTGTATTGCAGTTAATGAAGAGGAAGACCATGATCAAGCTTGAACACCTATAGGGGCTATGATACCACATGAGGGTAAAGGTGAGGAGGTCTAATGGGGGTTTATTCCTAAGTCACCTACCTTATGCCATCTTGAACCCTCACCCATTTTTCAAATTTGAAATTCAAATAAAAAATGAGTTAAGAGGAGTGGAGGAAACCAATTGCTCAATCTAAGCCACAACTCCTAAATTTTAGCAATTTGTCTCCCCTATATTCTTGGAATTAGAAGGAGAAGTTGATTTTGAACTCTCTATCCATTATGCATGAGGAAAAAAATTGAATGGGAGGATAAAGGTTGTGAGAAAAAGTGATGGAGAAGAGTTTGGGGTAGTTATACATGAGAGGAAGAGAGTCAAAACCATCACAGACCAACCAACCATGAATGGAATATTGAAGCTTTGATAAGAAGCCAAGACAACAAGGAAAACTTTGTTGAAATTTGAGACACCATCTGGACCTTCTATGCACACACTCAATAGCACAAGAGTGGGTAATTTATGAGGTAATAAACAATAGAGAAGGAAATAATCATTTTGTTTTGTGGGGCGGGTATGTGGGTGCCATAGGATTGAACTGTCATCAAGAAATTTGTAGACGAGAACATTGATTAGAGATCAAAATTTAGAGTTAACTATCCATGTTTCCCTAGTGGTATCATATCCTAGCTAGGGGGTGGCGTCCGCTATGGATTTGCCTATGGTTCGGTGGAGACAACTCGCTCAGTTGGTTTTCATTCTGCAATTTGAACATATAAGTTAAAAATCTACTATGGTTGATAAAATTTGTTGTTGAAATTTTGTTCTGGTTATACAAATAATTGTATCATCAAAATTATAGGAATGTTGTGCATTGATTTTTTTATTCTCTATGAGTATAGCATTGAAATTATATGATAAAAATTTCTAAGTAAAAAAAAAAAAAAATCCTGTAGATTTTGGTCTTTTAGTCATACATTGCATCAGAGGCTCCCAAGATTTGTATTCTCTCACAAGTTCTCTCTTTCCATGGATGACTCACTTACTTTATGTTTCAAATTGATTCGACAATTGTATTTCTTCTACCCCTTAAATGTTAGTTTTTGATGATTAGATTGAAATTACAGAGATTGTGTTGTTCCTCAGACTCTAATAAAAGTCAGTCAGACTCAATTCTTGTTGATAAATAGACAATCTTTGGTGAATCTGGTCTGTTTGAGCATCCCTGGATCATTTAGTTACTCTATCTTTCTATAGTTTGAATGGATTCATTGAGAAGGAAGTAAAAATGAACAACAATAGATCACACCGATTTAGAATATAACAAGTTTTATTTTAGAGAAATCATAACCTGATTTTCTATATTGTATAGAATGGTTGGAGAGACCATAACAAATTCCATTTCATGGATTAAAATTTGATTATCGGTATGGCTTATCAATCTTTAATTGTATTTACTGGGTTGCCATTTCATTATTCTAGAATGAAACCCTTGTGATTTTTGTAATATTAATGCTACATTGTTTATGGACAGATACCACAAAAAAACACATACTCAAGAACCTAACTATTAAACTTCCATTTGGTTAAGGGAAAGGTTTGAAGCTTTAAAAATGACACTGCATTTGAAGAGGTCGACCATTAAAAACTAGAGGAGACGCTTAAACTATGTGTATTCCAACAAGGATTCAATGATTATGCTGGGTGTATACGAACCAATGGTAGTTTGAACTTTGTCTCAATGTCCATATATTTTCTCAGGGGACAAATTATTCTATGGATATGTCTTCCTGAAATCCAAGGGTTTACATCTTTGGGTTTTATCTATGACATTTTCTTGAGTGTTGAGAAATTTTCTATTTGAGGCTAGATTGTGTGCTTGGATGTGACTCATCAAAGAAGGGAAGTATTTTACATGAGTTGAACGAAGCTGGTCCACGAGTTTAACATGGTGACTAAGGGATAATTTCTTGAGGATGATATTTTTTTCAGAATCATTCCATTAGTATATTGAGCAGACACTAAGAAGTCAAGTAGTCCCTCTCAAACATGTGTAATGTTGAAAAACCTTCTAAGATCATTCCTCAGCATATTGGTTAAATATCTTGATTAGGAGTCTCTAAAGGCATGGTCTAGATGTTACTTTCATACTGGAAACTAAGCCTGGATTGTTTTGTGAGGTACATTTGGCAACAAGATAGCTAGACGTGGACTAGAATTTGAGATATTATGGTTATTTTATATCTTGCAAACAATTTTAAATGGAAGAACGAGTTGATTTTATGATGATACTTTCTTGTTATTTGACATTTTTTGTTGGATTCGAATCACAGTTAATTGAATATCTTGGTTTTGTTGAAATTTTATGTGGAGTTGGGCTTCCTATTATTATATGGATATAATATGCAGGGAATTTCATCGTAGAAATTTTGTTTGTAAAGTTGTTTGTGTTAACGACCACATTTTCACTCTATTCTTTCTTGGATTGTAATGTACCTAGCCACCCATGGGTTGGCCACACTACCTCAAAAACACACTTCTTGAATCAATTTTGAATTTTGATAGCATTTAATTAACAAAGAAGCATGAAAGACTCACATGTATTAAGCAAGATTCATGCTAAACCATCCAAGAAAGGAATACGTGCCATGCACAACAAATAACCAGTAAGCATGCACATGAAAATACATCTCAGAGATACATAAATGCACATCAGATTATAAATTATGTAGAAAACACATAGAGCACTTATCTTTAATTAAACCATCACCAACTAGATGCATACCAAGGATGTTCCTCCCAACCATAGACATTGTTGTTCCAATTCTCAATAGTAATATCACTCCCGAGCTAGGGTATGAATTCACAAGGATGGGTCCTAGGAAAAATCTAAAACACAAAACAATTGGATAATTAACTCTCGGGTTTTCCCAACCACACAACAATCCTAATTTCCATCTCTATTTACCCTTCAGCCTGCACAACCCAAAGAAATGAACCCCATTCTCTACCATGCAGTCCCTTAAGTTGTTCCATTTCTCTCCAGGGCTCCAATGCTATTGGTCAGTAAATATCCATGCTGGAAGCTCCAAGGATTATCAATTGTGATAGTTCTTTTAGAACTACCATCAATCACATGCCCATAAGCATCCATTCCCACTTGGAATAATCATCAATTCCTCACATTCAAATCACAATGGCTCTCCTCCTCTAGCCATTCATTTCCATGCTCCAACCAAGAGCACATGAATTAACAAGAACTAGAAAGAAGAGTGATTAACAATGAATGAATAAACCAAATGAAAGAGTGTAAGAGTGTATGGAGAAGAACCCCCCAAAAAACTCACAAGGGATGTTTATATAATTACATGAAATAAAAAACCACATAGCCTTCCTCCCAAGAATCTCATGTAACCACTTTTCTCAATTAAACCCAATATGGGTAAATAATATATAATAAGAAGACTTAGCCCCTTAATCCCCCTCCCTCATGGAATCATATCCCCCTATCTCTTTTTTCCTTGTCCATCCTACAACCAATGATGTATTTTATTAATATATATAGATGTATTACATTTCTAGGCACTTCGCCCCCTTTCCAACTTTATCGTCTCACCAGCCTAATGTCACATTTACATAATACATTCTAATTCATAGGGATTAAAACCAAGGTGTTACATCCCCCTCCCCTTATTTTAGCTATGTCCTTAGTGCACCAAGCCATTCCAATGTTCTTACAATTCTAGGAACTATGGAATTTAATCAAAACAAGATATCCAACCAATTGCTTATATACATAGGCACTCTGGCCTAAAATAAAACATGCATACATAGGAATTCTGACCCAAAACATGTATAATGATATTCATAATTTATATTTGTGGCAGCAGTTCCAACGAACACTCTCTCCTTCCCCTTTAGCCTGCACAACCCAAAGAAATGAACCCCTTTCTCTGCCATGCAATCCCTCAGGCCGTTCCACTTCTCTCGTGGGCTCCAGTGCACTCAACCAGAAAGTTTCAAAGTTGTGGCTCCAAGAAATCCAGCTCCAACAAGTCCATTGGAGTTTCTTCGTTCTATGCCTTCATCATTGAGCTTGATTTCCTTCTAGTTCTCTTTTTCCTGAGTTTCCAACTTTGATATCCAACATCTCATCTGTATTATACACATACATTATTCATGAGATATCATTATAATAATTTTCAATCATAAATGTCAAATCTGTTTTATACAGGAAAAGAAAATTTTCTAAGCATGAGCTTCCTACTGATAATTCATTTGGCTCTTGCAGCAGCAAGCATCAATCTTTATTATGGTTTACAAAAATTCCCTACCCAATACCATTATTCTTGCTGTTTTCTCAACCTTCAATCAACCAAACCAATTGTTATCATATCATTACAATTTTTAATTTCTCAAATACGTTTATATACATGAAATAAAATTCCCTGGGCATGAGGATTTTTCTCATAATGCTTGGATCTTGTAGCAATAATAATTAGTCTTATGTATGGGCTTACATCCCTGCCACATCCAATACCATTCTCCCTACAATTTCCTCAACCTTTTATTCAGCCACACAAACTGTTAGCATAACATAACAATTTGTAAATATTGATTTCTCAAATCTATTTTATACAGGAAAACAAAATTTCCAGGCATGAAATTTCTGCTCATAATGTTTGGATCTATAGCTGTAGAAATCAATATTCCATATGGATTACATCCCTACCATATCCAAGACCATTCTACCTATAATTTCCTCAATTTACACACATCCAAACAGATTGCCAGTAATTTTAATTCCAGTTTCCAAAACTATTTTATACAGAAAAATAAAAGTTTCAAACATGAGCTTTCTTCTCATAATGTTTGGCTCTTGCAGCAGTAGAGACCAATCTTCCTTGTGGGATTACATTATTTCCACATCCAATACCACTCCACTTGCAAATTTCTTCCAATTTATACCCACCCAAACAAATTGTTAGTATCTTATGTACAAATATACATTTTCATGGAAACAATTACAAAGTTTCACAAAGTGGTCTCATAATTTTTCACAACAACAATTCAATCACTTCCATTAATCCAACTATTAACCGGAATGAACCCATCATTCTCTACACATGTATTATCAACTAATATTTTCTTTCTTCTATCCAAAATATTTTTATTACTATGTTCCCGTGACAGATATTTTCCATAATTCATCATTATGTAACTATTTTAACCTGCAACTTTCTTATTGCAATATCTAGCAGCTCCTGAAGTGTTTTTAATTTCATGAGTTAGAAATACTCACATCATTTCATTTGTTAGCATAATAATTTCTATGTCATATATACATGCATTCACCAAAATGAATTCAATAATTCCTTTAATACCACTTGTAACAATTTCAACAACTCTAAAAAGTAATCTCGGAATTTTAACAAACAAAAATTCAATCACCTTCAACTAGTATTCATATTAAATATAATGCAACTATCCATCATCATGCATTTTCATCACTACATGATTTTCATAATGCAACAAATAATTATTAATAAAATAAAAATCAAGGTGCCAATACCGATGACCACATCTACACAATGCATCCCCGCATTGAATACATAATACCACATAAATACGTCATGCGTTCCACCCTGATGATTTGGAATGTATGACCAATGACTCAAAACATCATATGAACACTTCCCAATACTTTTCGACTATTTGGATACCCTCCTCTTCAACCCATACACAACACGAGGAAACATAATTCCTAAGTGCTCTTCAATGTCGGCAAAGAGGTTGCAGTCCAAATATCAGCTATATAGGGGAAGCCATTGAGCACTCAAATAACACTATATCCCTTTTGTATCCGACCATATCATGGTCTCACAGATGACTAGCCCTATGGATATTCATTTTTATAGAAGGAGTATGTCTCATGAATTAACCTCGTTATGATCCCATAGCCAATTATAACACAATATGCAACTAAATTTATCAAAATGTATTCTAGGATCAACACCATTTACATACTCTAGGCCTTCAGCTATTACATATCAATTTAAATATTGAAAAATTAAATGAGGGAATTCTTATCTCAATTCCCTTCAACAATTAAGCATCAGAAGCAACCAAATGCATACATGCATGGTTGTTATCAACCTACTTTATGCTTCATGATCAGATGGTACTTGTAGAAGCTCGTAGACTTCCTACTCCATCCTTTTGATCACCATTCATACCATCCTCATGGGTCTTCACATAGATGGAATTCATAAGCAACAACAATATCCACATCTTTAACCATGATATATCATTTTTCCTGAACATATAATCCATCATTAGTCATACTCAATATCCATAACATCATTATTATATGTATATAACAACAGACTATTCTAAGCCCACAAACATGCCATATGCATATCTAAGCATATATATATGCACCAAGCATTCACTTTTAGCATGCCTACTAATCCATATGTATTCTAACTTCATTGTATGCATCATGCACTCTAGTGCATTTCTATTTCAGTTCACTTATTTATTTATTTATGTTGTAGTTGTTTGTCCTTGAATTTTTTTATATCCTTGTTTCCTTGTGTGCTCCCATTCTGCTCATTTTTCCTACTATTCGATGGTCTGAACACTTTGCATCCAAGTTCCACTTGGCGATTCTGCAATCCAACCAATGTGTTCTATTTGCAGTAGCTTCTCTTAGGAAGTTATATCCAAACTTTACCTTTATGAAACATCCCAACACCTTGGAATAAGGTAGCTCACAAAATTCCATTCCTCTACTACCACATCATCCTTGAATCAACTTACCCATACTCATTCCACGTCCCTACTATTACTTCTATTTGTCCTTTGGATTACTTCATTTGAAGATTCCCTATAAAGCCATACTCCTCGCACTCAATACCATTCCGAATGGAAGTCTATTTTCATTTAGTGGTACTTTTCAAGTGAAAGAACCTTCATATTCTATCTTTGATTTATCTACATTGGTGTCTTGCTTCCACTGTGAACTCTGCTATTAGAAGTGGATTTATTTCCTTGAGTAATTTTAGCCAAGTTGTCTAAGTAATAGCTAGAAAATACATCCCAAGAACTCATGTTCTTGGCACATAGAGATGATTCACACACCACCTCTTAAGCTCCTTATTCTCTTTGACATCAAGCTTTACAGCTATCGACACATCTCTAACTTTAAGGGTATGGAGTCTTAATTTTTCATTCTAAGCCCATTAATGACATTATCTGCCTGCTCGATTCATATCCTATGTGAGGACTCTTTCTTTTCTATCAACAATTCATTTTAATTCTATAGCAGCTGAATAATGATTCCTTAGTTTCACTCTTCTTGAGTTCTTTATCCATTTTTCATTATTTCCCCTATATCTCTATATTTCCTCAACCAAATTATACAAGCTATGTTATGCTTCCATGACTCTAATATCCAATACTAGGCTTGAACTTACCAAATTATACCCCTAATTCTAAAAAGTGTGCAAGCAACCATTTTCTTAAAATTATGCATATTATAGAATCTTGTCAAATAATGTTACAGGTCATTTTTCTACTCAATTCATAAGGAAATGTATCATCATTCTACAAACTATAATAA
>ML814168.1:76303-91496 GCA_009831015.1 Picea engelmannii | reverse complement strand
ATTATACCCCTAATTCTAAAAAGTGTGCAAGCAACCATTTTCTTAAAATTATGCATATTATAGAATCTTGTCAAATAATGTTACAGGTCATTTTTCTACTCAATTCATAAGGAAATGTATCATCATTCTACAAACTATAATAATTCAAGGCTATTTTCCCTTGAATTATATTTCCAACGACTATACTCATGCCCCAATCCGATCTCTGAGCTGAAATTTATGGCTTCCTGAAAAAGCCACTTCCACCCTTTTTTGCATTTTCTTCAATGGTGTAATTTTATTGAAATGCCAACTTTTGTCAATTGTAGAAGAAAATATGTCAGGAAATAGAGAAACCTTTGTATGAGCCATAGATAAACATAATGACAGGGAATTCATATCATATCTCAAATTTTCAATGTCATGCACCAATAAAAAATTGCAGCAATATGGAATATGCAACTTTGTCCCTTTTTACCCATTTTTCCAGACTAATTTGTTTTAGCAAAATTGGCTCTCACAATCTGTACACTTTTGGAAAAAATTCACTAAACCAAAGTTGTTTGTCTCAATGAGTATATAAAATGTTGAGAAAATAGAAAATTTCCATTTTTGTGATCTAGGGCCAGTTTTCCTCCTCCGAAAATCTCAAAAATCTCCAAAGAGTGGCCCGAAATAATGGATTTTGGCCTATTTCAATATCCCCAATACAATCCCCTTAGGATTTATTCAGTTCCTTCATGGTTTATTTCCGTGCCCACTTTCTAGACACTCTCCATGAATTTCAACTTAATCTGGACATCTTCCAACAATTTGGACCCAGATCTTTAAAAGTCACTATTTTGAAATTTCTGACAAATCCAAACAGAATTGGACAATGCCCCTCTCTAGCACTTTCTTAGAGCTCCTCTCTATGGTAAAAAACCATAAGTTTCATCACAATCAGACTTAATATGCTCCCTTTATGGATAAAATTTGAAAATGGTTCTAGACTTTATATATATATATATATATATATATATATATATATATATATATATATATTTTGAAACCGTGGAACAATTTTTCCTAAGTACAATCTGGACCGTCGATTTCAAATCGGAAGCATTCTGAACCATTTATATGCTCTTTATCGGTGATTGACAATCGAGGATCAGTGATTTCCTTTACAGACCAAATCTTCCCACCGATCTCCTTGATGCCCAATCATCAACCATTGACCATTAGTCGTTTTTCTCTGCAAACCAAAAGTCTCCCACGAATCTTGGTGATGCCTACTCATCGAACATCAACCATCGGTCATTTTCCCCAACAAGCCAGTATTATTCACAAATCTTGTCGAAACTCAACCATCGACAATTGACCATCTCTTTGGTGACGTTGAATCTATGCTGACGCGACATGACACATAGATGTTGCATGGCATGACACGTCATCTTGAGGCATCAAATGGGCTGATGTGGCGTGACACGTGGGTGTTGACGTGGAATGACACATCATCACTATTAAGGGAAAGGTATGGAGTACCTTACTCAATCATTTTTTAATCTTACTTGGCTAGAGTAATATAGTTGGGAATGTCACTCGAGGTTTATAGCCTTAAACCAAAACAAATCATTTGATTCACAAGTAATAAGTACAAGGAACCAATGTTGGTTTTTCTATTATATTTAACTGTGCAAAAGAATAAAGTGAAAAATATACATGGACTATGTTCAGGATAACGAAACAAATGAGATGACAATCCGAAAATAAAAAGGAATAATACACAAGTGAGACAAAATCAACAATCTGATTTTGTATTTATTTCATTATGAGTTACAAAAAAATTCTTTTTTCACACCCTTGCGAGAGTATGGACCAAGATCAGATTTAGAGACCTCTGATGGGAACCATACAAAAAGACTCTGACAACGTGAATGGTTTGAGACTAAAAATATGGATAAACTTGCCACATAAGCATCATTATTTGACTTTGCAAAATATTCTCTATCAGTTATGAAACTTAATCCATAGAAAAATCAGAACATACAGATTGTCTAAGATAAATTATCCACCTTTCAATAGCAAGTTGCTGAAAAATATGACTCAATTTTTGAATAATGTTGCCTTCAATAAGACCATGTTGTCAACAAGAGGGTTAAGATTCAAAGAAACTTAGAGTGAATGAAAATATTAATCTCACAAGTATAAGAGCAGACCTTATATCATAAGTTCTTTCCTTTGCTCCCCCCTCCCCCCCACCCTTGTCTCTTCCTTTGTGGTGAGATTTTATCTCTTTCCAAGAGGTTGTGGTAGTTCCAACTACCTTTTTAGTTAAGTGTTAATTAAATTAACACAAAATTTGAGATAAGTTATTATAAATAAATAATAAATAATAAGGGTATATTAAATAGTAACTAATAGGTGGAACCCCTTAACGATTATCCTAACAAAAATTCCTTTTAATTATGATTCCCTCATTACTTCATCATTTAATTGACATATGCCATCAATAAACAAATCCATACAACATGCATTTAAAATTTCCCCTGTATCTCCCAAAATCATATATATATATATATATATATATACTATGAGAGGTTATCCAATGTCTGCCTCTTTCCATTGCTTGTTTCTTTCTCTGATTTTTCCACTGATTGAAATTTTGCAACAAGAAGGTGATGAATTTCACTAATTACATGAGATTGTACATCCTTTTGATGTGCATGTGAAGTGACTAACTCTGAAGAGTCCTTAGAGGACTTGGAGGGGGAAACCACTTTCTTGCCTTTATCTGTTGTAAGCTCAGGGATGACAGTCTTCAATCTTTTGATAACATGGGAAGATTAGACAGGTGAGATAAAATGGTCAACTTGGGCATATTGCTTCAATGGTGGTGGAGGAGGTAATGTTAACAAGATAGCGAGCCAACCGTGATGATGAACTACAGGTTGATGGACTACTTCTTGCCACCCATCATTGATGGGCACTTCTGGTTGCAGAGGTACATGGGAAAGGACATGGACATTGGATATGCTATGGAGAGGTTGGAAAGGGGGTCTATAAGGCCTAGGGTGAGGCTGCAAGACTCCTTGGCCAACCAGGTTCAAAAACACAACTTGAAATAGAGCAGTAAGATTTTTGTGGGAGGGATTGTTTAGAATATTTGGAGGAACCATAGTATTGATAGAAGAAGAAGAAATTGGAAAGATTATTGAATAATAATTAAGGAATAAACAAAGAAGAAGAAAATGGAAAGATTATTGAATAATAATGAAGGAACAAAAAAATATAGCAAACTCGTAAATAATAAGAAAGTGATCAACCTCTCCTCACATGGAAAAACTTGACAAATCTGAGTTGAACGTCCTCGCGAAAGGATTGAATTTTGCAATCTCACCTACCTTTGTTCTAGTAGAGAATATAATTTGTTGCATAGAGGAAAATATAAAAAACCTAACAGATGAGGAAAAAGGACATGTCATACAAGATTGTGCCATCATCTTAAGAAGATCGAAACCCCCAAAGAGAAACATCAATAAAGAAGAATGTCAAGTCATTACGAGCCTTAGAAATAATACGAACTTGGATATCCTCAAAGCTGATAAAGGTGGTGCCATAGTAGTAATGAATCAAACATATTATAACACAAAAATGATTGATCACCTGTCCCAATGTGGTAGCTACAAGAAGCTTCCTAGAAACCCTATCGAAAAGGTTATGAAAGAAGTTAAAAAAGCTATAAAAAACTCCAACCTAGATGAAATATTAAAAAAGTGACTTCTCCCGAATAGCGAGATTACCCCAAGAATCTATGGGCTACCTAAAATTCACAAAGACGGGGTTCCTCTTAGACCTATAGTAAACACAATCGAATTGCCCACTTATGAATTGGCCAAGTCTGTAGCAAATATCCTTAGCCCCTTAGTAGGTAATAAAGACTCCTTCATTAAGGACTCTATTGATTTCGTCAAAATTATCAAGAATGAGAAAATAAAACACAAAAACATCCTTATTAGCTTCGATGTTGTCTCCCTTTTCACCAAAATCCCACTAGATGAAGCCATCCAGGTTGTTAAAGAAGTGACAGACCCATAAACAACAAAACTAGAATATTTTTGTCTCCATTCCACATTTTTTAGCTATCAAGGTGAATTTTATGAACAAATAAGCAGTGTAGCCATGGGATCCCCACTATCTCCCATTCTCGCCAATATTTTTATGGAAAACTTCGAGAAAAAAGCCCTAGATTCCTTTCCTCTTAAACCATTAAGATGGAAGAGATTCGTTGATGATACTAAGGTACTCTGGCCCCACGGTAAAGATGAAATAGAAAATTACTTCCAACATCTCAATGATATTTTTAAAGACATCAAATTCACAATGCAACTTGAGGAAAATGGTATCATTCCCTTCCTAGATGTACTAATCAAAAGGGAAAAAGACATGAGTCTTGTACATAGAGTCTATAGGAAAAAGACCCACACATAAGACTACCTTCACACTAGCTCTCATCGCCACCCAGCCCAGAAGTTAGGTGTCCTTAACACTCTAGCCACGAGGGCCTTAATAATTTCCAATGATGATAACCTAGTTCAAGAAAAAGATCACCTCTCTAGGGTTTTCAAGAGCATAGGCTACAAGGACAAAGACATTAATAAAATGATAAAAAAAATCCCTAGATAGAGAAAGTAATGGACCTAAACCACCTAACAACCAACCCCCCAGTACTATAGCCTACCTTCCTTATATCCAAGGAATAACTGATAAGATTGTCAATGTCCTGAGAAAGAAAGAGATTAAGACCTCCTTTAAACCCTCAGAAACCATCAGACAAAAAATGAAATCCGTTAAAGATAAACCTGGCCATCAAAAATGTAAAGGAGTTTACAAAATAGAATGTTCCTGTGGTAAGTTATACATAGGAGAAATTGGTTGTTCCTTTCAGATCAGGATCAAAGAACATGGAGAAAATATCAAGAACAAACGTACTCACACCTCAGCTTTAGCCAAACACTCCTTTTCATCCAAACACCACATACGCCTAGAAGACACAAATATTTTAGCCAAGAAAGATCACTTCTTCAAACGCAGAATCAAAGAAGCTATTTAAATCATCAAACATCCTAACAACCTGAACACAGACAATGGTTTAGAAATTAGCGAAAATTGGATTCCTTTGATCCAAGACAGACGTACCAGGTAATTTACATTTTAACCCTAAAACCTAGGTTCATCTATTTCACCTCCTCATCCTTTTTAAACACCTTATTTTTTGTAACCCCCCCGCGCCCCCCTCGGCCCCCCCCTTTTTTATAAACTAAAACAACTTTTTATTATTAATAACCCTTCCCTCAAATTATCCTTTAACCTATAATTAATATTGCTCTAACACTTATAAAAATTAAAAATTAAAGAAATGTATTCCAATCATTACATTAATAAGCCTTTATTAATATTCTATTAAAACTCTTACAATTAATATTACCCTAACACTTATATAAAATAAAAATTTAAAGAAATTTATTCTAATTATTAAATTAATAAACCTTTATTAATAGTGTATTAGAATCTTATAATTAATAATTTCTTTAAACCCTAGAAATTCAAATTTCTTAAAATATTTTTAATTAAAACTTTCTAGGTTTTTAGAGCTAACTTCAGAATTTTCCACCACCTGTAGGTTCATTATTTATCTCTTCTCTTCAGATTCTTCTTTACCCAGGCTTAGATGTCCCGAAGATGGGTCCTAATATGGACTCGAAACATCAACTTCCGATAGTCAATACTGTGGTTCCTCTGAATCTTCTAAACAACTTGAAATAACCGATTTAGTTTCTCGGGATCAACATAAAAATGAATGGAAAATCGTGGCCTTCTATGGTCTCTCCGCCAAAAGTTGTTTCTACCTTTGTTTCCTCCTCTTCCCTGCTGAAGAAACTCATGTATAAAAGTAAAATTCTAATCAAAACATGAATAAAAATTTACCAATACATCATCAAACACTTTGCCTAAAACAAATTGAAATATTGTCTCTTTCAATTCAAATATAGGAGCACATGCAATCCATTCAAAATTCCTCATACAACAACCATAACATTTTCCAATCTGAACCATAATGTATTAGAATAGGGAAGTATAATGACATTGGGAAAATGGGAGGAATTGTAAGGTATGCAAAGTGATTATGTGACGGGAAAATAAGTATGAATATTGTTCTAAACAAAATGATGATTTAATCCTAACACATTCCCAGCAACCACATCATCTACCTCATTATCTGCAAGTTACAACAACTTTGTTTTGACCCTTCATTCAACCTTGTCTCCTTATTCTTTTAAAGTATTTATAATAATAGAACATTGGGGAGAATAAAATGTTTTGGGATGGATGAGGGATTTGTATTGTGCATAAAATGAAATAATGAACGGGAAAAGGAAATGATCCATGTTCTTTATTTCACATTTATTAAATAGAAAACCTCATCATTAACCTTTGATTATTATCTTCTGTCCTTTTTTTCATGCCAATAACTGATTAAAATCAATTTAGCAAAATCAAAATGTATTCAAAAAACAATGGCTAACTTCCCAACCAACTTTTGTCGAAATTCTGTCAAATCAAATTCATCATGTAACATGATTTCATTATGCATCTTCTTGCAGGTCGAAATCAATCAATTAAATTCATTACCGTGCTATTGTAACATAAATTACATAGGTAAACATTAATAGTGAGTTGTTGCAAGCAACTTCAAAAACAAAAATGTTTGTCTTTGTAAACATAATAGGAAACCCTTCCATCATTCTCAATCACTATAAGTAATATTAGTCCAATAATTCCTAGGACTTTTCCATTGGAACTTATGTAAAAAAATTCAGGGATCGATTCTTAACAATAGGATGTACAAAACAACATATGACAATAGAGACAACCTCTACATTTCCTTGTGAAACCAAGATGTACTACAAGCTATCGACTTCCACACTATGTGAATGAGGATTTAGGGATGGGCCTTTTGCAAGACAGTCAATTAAATAGCAACTGAGACACATGAAATAATAAGGTTCTGCAATAATATTAACATTAACAACAGGTCAAAACCATGAGAAGATAAGCTCTTATTATAAGCCCAAACATTTAGTCAACGGTTGAACATATGCACAGTGAGGAAGTAAACCACGACGAGAGAAGAATAAAAAACAAGGGTTTATAAATTATGTCAAGTCAAAAACATTTATGCACAAGACAAACCAACAGAGAAAAAATTGCTAGTTGTAGCCGCCATGGATTTTCACAAATGCACCCACAATTTCATTATTGTTGGGATAGAATGTCAATGTAACCACAATTTTCACATAAATATGAAAGTCCAGAACTTGTTAAAGTAGGTTGTCAAAACAAAAAACCAAATCCATGCTGGGTGTCTAGACCAAAATGAACTAACAACGATACACATAGTGCATCCATAAACATCCCAAACACTTGCATTTTAATTTTGTATATATGCCAAACCCGTGACTAATTTGAAACAAAATCACATTTGTAAACATTCGACCCATTATCAATGATTGATACAACAACAACAACATGTCTACCATATCATATCCAACAAACCATTATTTCGTCGCCAATATCACACATTATGTAACATGAAAACTCATATAGTTTGATCACAACCAGAATCTAAATGAAGAGTGCCAAAGACAACCCAACACCTCATTTTGAAACCCATTATTTATACAGAAGGATGCACATAAACTCAGGTCACCAACCATTATCATTTAAAGATTCAACAAAAACCCAAAATCTCACAGTCTTCCATTTGAAAAAAAGAAAAATACACACAACTTGTAGACTTCCAAAGCCAATATAGTGATTTTAATCAGGGCAGAGATAAAATATTTGATGCATGGAGAAGCCGAAAAAACCATACCCGAGAAAAATTTCTTAAGAACCTCAAGGAGCATGCAAAATCCTTGACAACAACCAAGAAATCTAAAACAATCAGTTAACAACAGTTCCCAAATTCCAAATGAAATGACATAAGAAAGGTGGCCTAGTTTGAAATGGGGAAAGAACGATATGCATTTACTGTACGTCATTTCCACCACCTCCAAACATTTAATTCTTCCAACTACTCAGTCCACGGTGGAGCGCACTCAACATATCAACCAAAACATCCACCACAGTACATAAAAAATTGACCATAATACATTGTATGCCATATAACATTTAACACTAATGTTATCTTCCCTAACACTAATTCCATCCACCATGTCATCGAATATTGCAACCAACACTTACATTCATATCCCACATTCATTTTAATAAAACGTAATGACATTATATAATAGTTATGAACCATGTCCATACTATGTAACAAACAAGACTCATGTTTCTTGCACCATGGTTTGGATTTGCTCGGATTTGTATTTGAGATATCATCAAAGATTGAATCTCTTCATATGGGATTAATATCCAATGTTGAATTAAAAATTGATTTGAAAGCCACTTTTAGCCCTATTGTAGGCACACAAAAAAACATCAAATCTATATGTAGTAAGACCTTAGAAGACCCTTTTTATTTTACGCATATCATTTACTCTTTTCGCCTGTCATTTATGAATAGAGCATGTCACCAAATTTAGACCATAAAACAAATATTGGCAAAACTTATGTGCTTAAGTAGAGAGAATCATTTTCTTTACTTGTTTACAAGGGGTCCCACCTACTAGTTATTATTATCGATAACATAAATAATAATGCATTGCAAATTGTTTGCAGGTAGGACTCGTGTTGTGCTTTTGTGCGTCAACAAAATGGTGACTCCACAGGGAAATCTTCTTATAACATATTTATAACTCAAAATCTCTGGTTTAAACGAAATCAACAGGGGTATATAATAATAGCAATCTAGAAAATAATAATGCAATAAGGGGAAAAAGATGAAATTTAAAGGATTCATGGACTGCGATTTCATGGAATAACTCATGGAAAGTGAAATGTATGAGGGGGTTTGGTCATGTTTGCACAATAACTAGAGAAATCATGTCACATGATTGAATAATGATCCCTTAATCTTTGTTGCTAGTTATTTATGATATGCTCTTTATAAATCAGAATGGAGGGAAGAAAGGGAAAGTAGAAGGAGGGAAAAATTAAAAACCATCTAGAAAATAACAAAAGCGAAACTGAAAGCATATTCCACCAACACTTCAAAGAACAGTGGATCATAATATCTTAGTTGTGTGATTACTCATTACTGATCAACAATATTTACAGAAAATGACTTAACTAATGGAAAAACTGATCCAGTTAACTTCATCTCGACAAAATATTATGCAATCAAAGTAGAACAGAAAAAGCGAAAGACAAAACTAAATAAACTAAAAACCCAATTTACCACCCTTTCGTAATTTTTTTTTTGGTCTGATTTATTTACATTTTTTATATATTTTTATTTATATACATGGAAAAGGGATGCAACTTTGTACTAAAGTGGGATGACACTTGGCGTAGAGGTATGCATCATCAGTTTTACATGTAGACTTCATGACTTGAAAGACTTTATGCAAGAAAAGCACACTGACATGCCAACCAACAGATGCATATGGTTGGGGGAAAATATCTACCAAGACCCAACAAAAATGATCACCATCCTTTAAAACATTCCAACCAACAATATGAGCTTTGAAAGAGTTAGTAGGATCAACAAATTCAGGTTTAGGGTTCAAGGTTTGAAAATTAAATATATGGTCAGTGTACTCATCTAACATATAAATGTCATCTTTTAGAATCTTCTCGTCAAAAATAGGATCATCATAATGCAAAGAAGATTCATATAATGGAGAAAGCATATGAATATTCTTAAACTCGTCATCGTCATTGAGGGAAAATGTATGCATGTCAAGAGGAGTATCAATGACGATATGACTAACTTCTTCTAAATGAAACAGTGGATTTGAAAAAACATTATGTATTTCAAGATCTTGATTAACTTCGCGAGGGTCTTTAAAATAATATTTGTCACATGTATTAATAGAAACATAAGGATCCTCATCTACTTGATTTGACCTTTCATCATAACATGCTTCATCATAAATAGGATTACATAGATCAACATCAACTTTATTTGCATTGTCAATTACTTCGCTACATATATATGAATGAAATATTTGGGATGAACTATGATCTTCAAGTCGAATTTGTATTTTAGTTTCAAGAGAGGTGAAATTTGGCATGTAAGGAATGGATTGATTGATCAAATTATCATCAAAACAAGGAGATGGAGTACGTGTATCATGTTCATAATCAAAGCATGGATGTTCGACTTGGATTTCTTTATTGACATACTCATTTGGCCAAACGATGTTTTTGTGATGGTAGGGATTAACAAAAAGATCCTCAACCATGTCCTCAAAACAAAAATCATGTGAAGATATATCATCCCTTGAATCCTCTTCCTCACTTTCTTTGGAATGATCATCAGGAAGAGGGATATCAGGAGCAATGTTATGTAAGTCAAGATTACTTTCTTCACATGATTCATCCTCTAAGAGTGTTTTATCATATAGAACATGATTTTTCTCAAAATTATTTTTGAAAAGAGTATCATCAAAAGGAAAGGCATCAAATAAAGTTTCATGATTAGGGATAACATGATCAGATTCAAAAGAGAAAGACTCATTACAAACCCCTAAATTTCTTGATAAAATATCATGAGATGTGATATTATCTTCTCGACCAATAAGGAAGAGGTAAGGGTTTGCATGGTAAGCCTGCTTGGATTCTATGAAAAATACACAAGTTGATTGTGCATGAGGACCACCGCAAAAATCACATTGAGGAGGGTTAGGTGGAGAAGGAAATTCAAAAATGAATTTTGTAAAAATTTCTTCTCCTATCAATTTAGGATTAGGTGTTATGAACCTATACCAATCTCTTTCTTGACCACGAAGAGTAAGAGGAAAAATATCAGAAGAAGTGTAATCATCTTGGACCCCAATAGATTGAAAAATTTGGATAAACCCATTGACATGATCAATATAAGACTCCCATGGGTAACCTTCAAAAAGAGGACAACCAACCATGGATAGATTGGTAATCAAAACTAAATCTAGCTGGTGCATGATGCATTGTTGGTTGAAAGAGAGATGAACATTAAATCAAAACTGGAGAGAAACCATTGAACGGTCTTCCCCAGTATGGTCACCAAATAAATGTTGAGGGAAAGGTATGGAGTACCTTACTCAATCATTTTCAAATATTACTTGGCTAGAGTAAGATAGTTGGGAATGTCACCCAAGGTTTATAGCCTTAAACGAAAAAAATAATTTGATTCACAAGTACTAAGTACAAGGATGCAATGTTGGTTTTTTTATTATATTTAACTATGAAAAAGAAGAAAGTGAAAAATATACATGTGTTATGTTCAAGATAAATAAACAAATGAGATGACAATCCGAAAATCAAGAAGAATAATACAAAAGTGAGACAAAATCAACAATCTGTTTTTGTATTGATTTCATTCTGAGTTACAAAACAATTCTCTTTTCACACCCTTGTGAGAGTATGTACCAAGATCAGATTTAGAAGCCTTTGATGGGAACCATACAAAAAGATTCTGACAACATGAAAGGATTGTGACTAAAAATATGGATCAACTTGCCACAGAAGCATCATTATTTGACTCTACAAAATATTCTCTGTCAGTTATGAAACTTAATCCACAAACAAATCAGAATGCATGGACTGCCTAAGATCAATGATCCACCTTTCAATAGAAAGCTACTAAAACATATGACTCAATCTTCGAATCTTGTTGCCTTCAATAAGATCCTACTATCAACAAGAGGGTTAAGATTCAAAGAAACTCAGAGTGAATAAAAATATTAATCTCATAAGTATAAGAGTAGAGCTTATATCAGAATTTATTTCCTTTTCTCTCTCCCCCCTTTGTCTCTTCCTTTGTGATGAGATTTTATCTCTTTCCAAGAGGTTGTGGTAGTTCCAACTACCTTTTTAGTTAATTGTTAATTAACTTAACACAAATTTTGAGACAAGTAATAATAAATAATAAGGGTGTATTAAATAGTAACTAATAGGTGGGACCCCTTAACTATTATCCTAACAAAAAGTCCTTTTAATTATGATTCCCTCCTTATTACTCCATCATTTAATTGAAATATTCCATCAATAAAAAAATCCATGCAACATGCATTTAAAATTTCCCTTGTATCTCCCAAAATTATATATATATATATATATATATATATATAGTTAAAAATGTTTTGTCGTCCATAAAACATGTTGGTTGTCCAAAAATATGTATGTATCCATGCTTCCCAAAATCAAACAAAATATCCATCCATAAAACATAATTAAAACTGTCCAAAAAAATTGTCATAACAATTAAAATCCATATTTATTATGAGAGGTTGTCTGCCTCTTTCCAATGCTTGCTACTTTCTCTGATTTTTTCGCTGATTAAACTTTTGCAACAACAAGGGGATGAATTTTACTAATGACATGAGACTGTACATCCTTTTGATGTGCATGTGAAGTGACTGACTTTGAAGATTCCTTAGATGAATTGGAGGGGGAAGCCACTTTCTTACATTTATCTGTTGTAAGCTCAGGGATGGCAGTCTTCAATATTTTTCTAGCATGGGAAGATTGGACGGGTGAGATAACATGGTCAACTTCGGCATGTTGGTTCGATGGTGGTGGAGGAGGTAATGGTAATAAGACAATGGGACAACCGCGATGATGAACTATAGGTTGTTAGACTACTTCTTTCCACCCATCATTTATGGGAACTTCTGGTTGTAGAGGTACATGGGCGGGGACATGGACATAGAAAAAGATCTTACGAGGTTGGAAAGGGGATATGTCAGGCCTAGAGTGAGGCTTCAAGACTACTTGGCCAACTAGGTTAAAAAAACCAGCTTGAAATAACTGATTTAGTTCCTAAGGATCAACATCAAAATGAATGGAAAACCGTGGTCTTCTATGGCCTCTCTGCCAAAAGTTGTTTATGCCTCTGTTTCCTGCTCTTCCCTGGTAAAGAAACTCATATCTAAAAGAAAAATTCTAATTAGAACATGAATAACAATTGACCAATCCATAATTAAACACTTTTCCTAAAACAAATTGAAATATTGGCTCTTTCAATTCACATACAAAAGCACATGCAATCCATTCAACATTCCTCATACAACAACTGTAACATTTTCTATTCTGAACCATAATGTATTAGAGCATGTAAGTACAATAACATTGGGAAAATGGGAGGAATTGTAAGGTATGCAAAGTGATTCCATGACGGGAAAATAAATATGAATATTGTGTTGGTTGTGGAGCCTGATTATCTTCCTGATCTAGAGGTCTTTTACTTTAAGCCGTGTTTATACCCCATGAAGTATTTACACCCCAGAAGTATGTACACTTTTCCATGCGGGGGAGTGCAGAGGGGGGGTACCCCCTCTGCGGGGTCTGGGGGGGCTATCCTCCCGGCTGGGGGGTCTAGGGGCAAGCGGGCCCCCAGCGGGGGTTCGGGGGCAAAGCCCCTGAAGCAAAAATTGCCTTGTAAAAGTATATAGTAATTTCATTGTAAATCTGGACCATTCATTATAAGGTCGCAGATCTAATGATAGAGATTATGTTAGGGTTTTTTGCTCTAGAAGGCAACCCTCTTTTATGAGGGAAATGTATTGCGGCTATGTAGGTTGGCGAGTATTGTATTCTGAGAGAAGAGACTGTGAGAGAAAGAAGAGGAAGTTATAGTGGGTTTTGTTGTAGGTTGTATCCATTCATTTTGTTGGATAATAATAAAGAAAGGACCTGGCAATTTCTCTGGTGGATGTAGCCCACATTGGGTGAACCACGTAAATATGTGTCTCTCTTGTATTGTGTATCTTCTATGTGTTTTTTCCGCATTTGTTTTATTTTATTGCTCTGCGGTCTTGTTTTTCTAACAACTGGTATCAGAGGGTAAGGTAACTCGCAGGAAAAGAGGGTTCCTAGTTCGAGTGGGAGCAATGTTGGAAGATGGAAATTTTAGGGTCGAGAAATTTAACGGCCAAAACTACCAGTTATGGAAGATACAGATGAAAGATTATTTATATCAGAAGGATCTATTCCAAGGATGATTTTAAGGATGGAAATTTATTTTAAAATGTAGAAACCTTGGCGAATCTTACTAATCCTTCATATGCCAACTATAAATGATTGGCGATATTTTTGTAAAAATATTCAAATTTCTAAGGATTTTATATAATTTTTATAAATTTTTGGCGATTTTTAAGGTAAAATAATTTTATCCTATAGAATTTGGGAGAATCATTTTTAAAATAGTGAATCTCATTTTTAGAAAAACCATGGAAAATTAGCTCATGAGTGAAATTTAGCCCCTAAAATCATTGAGTGGAGTAGCAAAGAATCTGACGGCCATGAAGGATGAAGAATGGGAGATTCTTGACAGAAAGGCTCTAGGAACGATACGGCTGAGCCTGGAAGCGTTGGTGGATTTCAATATCTCTAAAGAAAAGACAACAAAGGGTTTGATGGATGCGTTGGCCAAATTGAATGAAAAACCCTCGGCATCCAATAAGGTATTTCTAATGAAGAGATTATTTAATATTAAGATGTCAGAAGGTGGGTCTGTTGCAGATCATTTAAATGAATTTAATACGGTTACTAATCAACTAAGTTCTGTAAAAGTGGACTTTGATGATGAGGTTAGGGCTCTTCTAATCTTGTGCTCTTTGCTAGAAAGCTGGAATGGCTTGGTCATGGCTGTAAGTAACTTTGTCTCTGGTTCAAATACATTAAAATTTGATGATGTTGTTGGTGTTATCCTTAGTGAGGAAATGCGACGGAAAAGCACAGGTGAGACATCAGGTAATGCATTGAACATGGAGAACAGGGGAAGACAAAAGGATAGAGGAAAGGGCTCAATGAACCGTGGGAATTCTAGGAAGGGCAGATCCAAATACAAACTTGGAAAGATAGAGTGTTGGAATTGTGGGAAGAAAGGACATCTGAAGAAAGACTCCAGAGCTCCAAAGAAACAAAGAGATGGACAGTAGGAGAGAAATCAGGAAGCAAATGTAACAGGTGATGTGTTACAAGATGCTTTGATTCTTTTTGTAGATAATATTTCTGAGTCTTGGGTAGTAGATTCAGGGGCTTCATTTCATGCCACACCCCATAGGAAACATTTTCTAGA
>ML814168.1:50855-73515 GCA_009831015.1 Picea engelmannii | reverse complement strand
TGAAGATGAGAAATTTGCCAGGTCCAAGAAGGTTCAGAGTCCAGCATATACAACAGTGGTGGAGTTGTTGAGATCAGTCTCCAAGTGGGAGATTGTTGGTTGTGGAGCCTGATTATCTTCCTGATTTAGAGGTCTTTTACTTTAAGTCGTGTTTATACCCCATGAAGTATTTACACCCCAGAAGTATGTACACTCTTCCACGTGGGGTAGTGTAGAGGGGGGTTACCCCCTCTGTGGGATCTTGGGGGGCTATCCCCCCGGCTGGGGGCAAGCGGGCCCCCAGTAGGGGTTCGGGGGCGAAGCCCCCAAAGCAAAAATTGCCTTGTAAAAGTATATAGTAATTTCATTGTAAATCTGAACCGTTCATTATAAGGTCGCAGATCTAATGATAGAGATTATGTTAGGGTTTTTTTCCCTAGAAGGCAACCCTCTTTTATGAGGGAAATGTATTGCGGCTATGTAGGTTGGAGAGTATTGTATTCTGAGAGAGGAGACTGTGAGAGAAAGAAGAGGAAGTTACAGCTGGTTTTGATGTAGGTTGTATCCCTTCATTTTGTTGGATAATAATAAATAAAGGACCTGGCAATTTCTCTGGTGGACGTAGCCCACACTGGGTGAACCACATAAATCTGTGTCTCTCTTGTATTGTGCATCTTCTATGTTTTGTTTCCTCATTTGTTTTATTTTATTGCTCCGCGGTCTTGTTTTTCTAACATATTGTTTTAAACAAAATGAGTATTTAATCCTGACACATTCCCAATAACCACATCATCAACCTCATTATCTGCAAGTTACAACAACTTTGTTTTGACCCTTCATTCAACCTTTTTTTTTAAACTCTTTGTAATAATAGAACATGGGGAGAATAAATGTTTTGTGATGGATGAGGGATTTGTATTGTGCGTAAAATGAAATAATGAATGGGAAAAGGAAATTATCCATGTTCTTTATTTCATGTTTATTAAATAGAAAATCTCATCATTAACCTCTGATTATTATCTTCTATCCTTTTTTTCATGCCAATAATTGATTAAAATCAATTTAGCAGAATCAAAATGTATTCACAAAACAATGTCTAACTTCCCAACCAACTTTTGTCGAAATTCTTTCAAATCAAATTCATCATCCAACATGATTTTATTATGCATCTTCTTGCAGGTCGAAATCAATCGATTAAATTCATTACCATACTATTGTATCATAAATTACAGAGGTAAACATTGACAGTGATTTGTGGCAAGCAACTTCAAAAACAACAATGTTTTTCTTTGTAAACATAATAGGAAACCCTTCCATCATTCTCAACCATTGTGTTAGTACTGAGAGTCACCCTCAGATTGCGGGAGGATAAGCCCAGTACCCATCAGAAATTTTGGTGTATGTTTGATTTATGAATGGAGGTCAAATGGACTAAACTCGATACAGGAATGATTTCAACACAGAGATTGGGCAGGTAATGCACAGGGAAGTGAGGTCCTCATTAACTTCGGTCAGTGAATTGAGTTTAAGGGCGATAAGAAGGAAGACTTAGTGAGAAAGTGGAAAAGTCTTCTATGGGCATCCGACCTTCAAGCAGCCTGGTGAAGAAAAAATCAAGCTCAAGAATGCTCTTGAACTCAAGTTTAAGACACTGAAATATGTCACAGGAACACAGTCACAACAACATAATGATCAAACCTACATCATAATGAAACTACAACAACTCTATTGGATCCTCCATGCCCGATCCTTTAAGCATAAGAGGGAATAAGACAACAAAGAAGCTGACTAAAACTGGCCACAACAATACTGTAATGAAACATACATTACAATAAAACCACAACCCTTGACTGGATCTTACATGCCCGAGTGTTTTAGCACAATTTGAACAAAGAGGTGAAAAGAGGTTAACTTCTATTAATGCGAAAGTCTCAAATTTGATACATAACCAGAGAACAACTCTGACATCAAAACATTTCAAAAATAGGGAGCTCTTCTCAACCAGTCGATGACCATAACAAAATATCAAATTGAAATATTTATACTCAGAACTGTCCATGACTATCAAGAGTGTGACCTGGCACTCTCAATCAAAGCTTTGCGTCTGAGCAATATTCTCTTAGACTGTGCATGTATCCTCTTTTCAGACACAAATTCAGCTCGACATGGGCCTGCAAGAAAATATGTCCACAGGGGTACCACGGGCTGATGGTCCAGTCCCCATGGTCGGACCTTCCATGCCTTCCATTTATGGAGTGAACCGAGGTTTCAACCACCACTCCCTCCTTCCATTAATTTCCTTTTATTGAGAACACCACGAGACTTAGTGCTTGGGGGACGACCACGTGCTATCCTTGGATAGGATGTTATATAAACACATGATTGCGGAGCTATCCAAAGCGGTTTGGAATCACATCGCTTTTGGGACCGCAATCCACCGCCTTCTACCATGTATCACTTTTTCCAAACCACGGTTTCAATTGCGAGACTGCTCAATAATTTTATCAATCGAGCAAGTTGCATCCCCATAATGAAGTGTGGTCATTGATCTGGTTGCAGTCAAAGATCTAGGCACAACTGCTAGATTTGGCACCACCACTGGATTTTATCCGCTTGTCAACTTTAGGGTCCGCTAAAACTGTGTCTTGGGGGGGGCTACCTTCTCCTTTTTCCCTTACATTCATTTGACCTAGGGCTATGACCTCACGTAAATATGTGATTGTGGGCATGACCAAGAGTGGTTTGGGACCAAACTGCTTTTCTCCCTCCAATTCACCACGATCTACCACGTGTCCCTTTCCCAATACCATGGTTTTGATTGCGGCTCGCTCTCAATATTTTAAAACCTGAGCATCTTGCAACCCCACAATCGAGTGCAACCATTTATCTTTCTATCTTGAATGAAGCTTATTGATTAACGACTCAGATCTGGCACTTTCGAACCGATGGATCAGATCTACCCAAAGGTCCAGATTTGCTTCATGATTCAGGCTTCGGAGTTTTCAAATCTCAAACCTCAATTGTCCCCAGCTAATTTTATTTGAAGCTAAGGATCTAATGACGCGTGGATTCCACAGATCAATGGCTTAGATCCTTTCGGGTCTCCAGACTTCGAAAAACTCAAAACTCAAACTTGCTCTGGCCCCACTTGCTTTTGTCTGAATCCATGGATCTGATGACGCGTGGCCTCCATAGATCAATGGTTGAGATCCTTTCAGGTCTCTGGACTTCAGAAAATTCAAATCTCAAACCTTATTTTCCTCCAAGAAAATCCTCTGAAGTGATGGATCAGATGACGCGTGGCCCTGTCGATGGGTGGTCCAGAATCATTTCTGGATTTCGGCACTTCGAAGCTTCGGGACTTCGGCACTTTAGTGCTTCGAGACTTCGACACTTCGACGACTTCGACACTTCGGTGCTTCGACACTTTGGAGGCTTCGACACTTTGACACTTCAAAGACTTCGGGACTTTGGGTTTCATCCCTTTGGCTCTTTGGGACTTTTCGATGCACAACTCGTGCAATCCTCTGAAGTAAAATCCCCAAAATGCTTGATCTGATGACACATGGCCCTCTTGATTTAGACGGTCGAGATTCACTTCGGGACCCTTAGTACTTCGGGGATCCCAACTCTTTGGGAGTTCAGGCTTCGACTCTTCAGGAACTTTATGCACTTCTCATTTCAAATATTTCGAAGCCCATTTCCACGAAACCTTGGATCGGTTCCCACCTATCCCCTTTAAGATCTATGACTCATGCTCACTTCTGGTCTAGGGACTTCGAACTTTTACTCTAGCGCCATTCTTCAACTTTGATATTTCGGACACCCGTGAGCCGCTAATATGAACTTTGCATGGAATTCCCGCCATTGAAAATTGAACTTGCCTGTTTGCTTGATTCGAGTCCATAACATACCACTTTGAGTGTTATGCTTTGTGCTCATGGTTGCGACCTGTGTGGACAAGGACCTAGACAAACTGTTGTTGGCTAGGGAAAATGGGGAAACCAGTGACTGCGATAAATGGGATGAGTGTTTATCCTTAGAGAAAAACAGAAAAGGCTTCGAGCCAAGATTTCTTTCAGGTAATACCTCAAGGGAAACCAGGGTGCTCAAACAAAAGGAGCATACAAGAACGTCTTTAACAATTGAATGAAAAACTTCAAGATCTATCCTTCGAAAAGCAGAGAGCCAGGGAAATATCCAGACTTAGGTATTCAGAAAAAAACCCATACGACTCTTGACAACCCTATGTGATAACACACTGTAAGTAATATTAATCC
The DNA here is from genome assembly GCA_009831015.1 of Picea engelmannii. NCBI lineage: Eukaryota > Viridiplantae > Streptophyta > Pinopsida > Pinales > Pinaceae > Picea > Picea engelmannii. The sequence continues at coordinate 69,256 of ML814168.1, read as the reverse complement.
AGTAATTCCCATGACTTTTCCATTGGAACTTATGATAAAATTTGCAGGGGTTGATTCTTAACAATAGGATCTATAAAACAAATTATGACAACAGAGACAACCTCTACATTTCCTTGTGAAACCAGGATGGACTACAATCTATTGACTTCCACACTATGTTAATGAGGATTTAGGGACGGGCATTTTGCAAGATAATCAATGAAATAACAGCTAAGACACATGCCAGAATAGGGTTCTGCAATTATAATATCAACATTAACAATAGGTCAAAACCATGAGAAGACAAACTCGGATTATAAGCCCAAACATTTAGTCAATGGTTGAACATATGCACAGTGAGGAAGTAAACCACGAAGAGGGAAGAATAAAAAAAGAGGGTTTATAAATTATGTCAAGTCAAAAACAATTCTACACAAGACAAACCGATAGAGGAAAAATTGCTAGTTTTAGCCACCACGGATTTCCCCAAATGCACCCACAATTTCGTTATTGTTGGGCTGGAATGTCAATATAACCACAATTTCCACATAAATCTAAAAGTCTAGAACTTGTTAAAGTAGGTTGTCAAAACACAAATCCAAATCCCCTTGCTCTGTTAGCAAGAAAAACCCATTATGGTTATGAGACAAATCCATGCTGAGTGTCCAGACCAAAATGAACTAACAACAATATGCATAGTGCATCCATAAACATCCAAAACCCTTTCATTTTCATTATGTATCTATGCCAAACCCGTGAGTAATTCGAAACAAAATCACATTTGTAAACATTTGACACATTATCAACGAGTGATACAATAGCAACATCATGTCTACCATATCATATCCAGGTACCCATTATTTCATTGCCAAGCTCACACATTATGCAACATGAAAACTCATATAGTTTCATCACAACCAAAATCTAAATGAAGAGTGTCAAAGACAACCCAAGACCTCATTTTGAAACCCTTTATTTATATAGAAGGAGGTGCACAAACTTAGGTCACCACCCATTATCATTTCAAGCTTCAACAAAAACCCAAATCCTCACAGTCTTCCATTTGAACAAAAGAAAAATACACATAGCATGCAGAATTCCAGAGCCAATATGGAAATTTTAATCAAGGCAGAGCTAAAAAATTTGATGCACGGAGAATCCAAAAGAACCATGCCTGAGAAAAGTCACTTAAGAACCTCAAGGAGCACACCAAATCCTTGACAACGGCCAAGAAATCTAAAACAATCAGTTAACAACAGTGCCCAAATTCCAAATGAAATGACATAACAAAGGTGGTCTAGTTCGAATTAGGGAAATAATGATGTGAATTTACTGCACGTTGTTTCCACCACCTCCAAACATTTAATTCTACCAACTGATTAGTTTACGGTGGAGGGAACTCATAATATAAACCAAAACATCCACCACACTACATAAAACATTGACCATAATACATTGTATGCCATATAATATTTAACACCAATGCTACCCACCATGTCATCGAATATTGCAACCAACACTTACATTCATATACCACATTCATTAATAAAGAGTAATTCCATTATATAATAGTTATGAAACATGTCCATACTATGTAATAAACAAGACTCATGTTTCTTGTTCCAATATTTGGATTTGATCGGATTTATATTTGAGAATATCATCAAAGCTTGAATCTCTTCATATGGGCTTAATATCCAATGTTTAATTAAAACTTGATTTAAAAGCCACTTTAGCCCCTATTGTAAGCGCAAAAAAACACATCAAATCTTTATGCAGTAAGACCATAGAAGACCGTTTTTATTTTATGCATATTAAATATTTTTTTCGCCCGTCATTTATGAATAGAGCATGTCACCAAATTTAGACCAAAAAAAAAATCTTGGAAAAACTTATGTACTTAAGTAGAGGGAATCATTTTCTTTACTTGTTTACAAGGGGTCCCACCTACTAGTTATTATTATCGATAACATAAATAATAATCCATTGCAAATTCTTTGTAGGAAGGACCCGTGTTGCGCTTTTGTGCGTCAACAATCACCTTCCTTTCCTTCATCGGCCATCGACATTTTCTCTTGGAAGAATATGAACTTCACACTAAATCTGTCGATGTTTGATAATCGACCATCGACAATTAAAGATGCCTCTTGACCAAACTTCAATACTTCGCCAAAATTATCGAACCCTGACCATCGACCATCGATGATCGGAGATTTATGTTGACGAACTGAAAACTTCACCAAATTTCGTCGATCCCCAACTATCGGCCATCGATGATCTCAAGTGTCATTTGGTTGAACTTCAACACTTCGCCAAACTCATCAATCCCTGATCCATTGGATATCGACGATCTCAAATGTCAATTGGTCGAAATTCAACTCTTCTCCAAGATCTTCGATCCCTTATCCATCATTTATCAGTAATCTCAGAGGGATAATTCAACACTATGACAAACTCGTCGATTCTCAACCATCAGTCGTCGACGATCAAAGGTTTATGTTGATGAATTTCAATGCTTAGCAATTTTCGGCCAAAACCCAAGTGACTATAGGTCGTTGATCTCCCACTCAAACTAATCTCGACCATTCATTTTCTTCGACTTCCAAATGGACGAAAATGACCATGGATCGTCTATCTTCCTCATTTTCAAATCACTAAAATCAATCTGAGTCATTGATATGAAAACATTGTCAAATGTTGAAAACATCAATCTGGGTTGTTGATCTCAAGATCGAACATGATCTTGGTTGTCCATTCTTTGAAATCTTCCCTACGCTACAACGACCATTAAAATACAAAATTTTCAACCTTCCAAGTTAAATTTGTCTCTGCAACTCTATAGATAAAATCCATTAAACTTCTTAGACAATCTTGAATCATTTAAACTCGAATTTGGTCACGAATTTGGGGTTTTCTCTCTAATTTATTTGTTTTTCTCTAAATTCACATAGTTTGGAATCTACAATAGAAAATCTGTCTAATTCACACTCATTTCATCCCATACCATTCCAGTGTTTGAATCAGAATCTCAGATAGCAATATGTAACGTACCCAAACACCCATGGGCTTGCCACGCTACCTCAAAAACGCACTTCTTGAACCAATTTTGAATTCTGATAACATTCAATTAACAAAGAATCATGAAATAATCACATGCAATAAGAAAGATTCATGCTAAACCATCCAAGAAAGGAACAACGTGCCATGCACAACAAATAACCAACAAGCATGCACACGAAAATACATCTCAGAGATAAATGAATACACAACATAGTATAAATTATGCAGAAAACATAGAGAGCACTTATCTTTAATTAAACCATCACCAATTGGTTGTAGACCAAGGACGTTCCTCCCAACCATGGACATTGTTGTTCCAATTCTCAACAAAAATTTCACCCCCGAGCCAAGGCTATTAATCCATAAGGATGGGTTCTAGGACAAATATAAAACACACAACAATTGGCTAATTAGCTCTCAGGTTTTCCCAACCACACAACAATCCTAATTTCCATCACTCTTTCCCCTTCATCCTTCACAACCCAAAGAAATGAACCCCTTTCTTTTCCATGTAGTCCCTTAGGTTGTTCCATTTCTCTCGAGGGATCTAGTTGTTGGATTACTGAGAGGGGGGGTGAATAAGTAATAGACCAATTTAATCCTTTTTAACCATATAATGTAAGTGTTATATCAATGTAGCATTATCATCCAATAATTGCAGAGTAAATAAACAATGAACAAATGAGAAATCATACACATACATAGTACACCAATGTTTTTACATGGAAACCCAAAGCGAGAGAAAACCACAGAATGTTTTTTTTTATATGTATTTAAGAATTACATTCATTGGAAGCACCAACTTCCTTTGTTTTCCAGCTACAACTGGAAGGAGGCTCCAACCCCCTAGTTTCTCAAGATACATCCTGAGGGAAGCTCCAACTCCCCAATTTGTTGGCTACAACCAGAAGGAGGATACAACCCCCTATGTATTCTTGCTACAACCGGAAGGTAGCTAGAAGCAGCTGTCCTTGCCCCATCCAACCGCTCTGACGTAGAAGTAGAATGATGGGACCACTGTCACACTATCACTATGAGATATACCACTGTAACAACCTGTACCATTGTCCTGTAGCCAACCAACCTGTAACAACTTGTAATCAAACTGTACCATACAAAAGTGTATCAACCATGCACCAACTTGTACCTCAACCTATACCATCAATGAGTGCATCAACCATGCACCAAATATTTACCAATCATGCATCAAACACACATAAACTATGACTTATCAAGATGTACCAACATCATCAAATATACACCTCATGTATGTGCCAACTCATCAACTACTTGTCTCAACCATGTACCCAACATGAACCTCAACCAAAATCTCTCATCAATTTCATCATCCAAATCTGATTTGTAACTCTGTAATAGACCTAGTGTATATGATCACATACCTTATTGAATTATGGTTTATTCTAGAGAGAAAAATTGTAGAGCATTCCCCGCACAGAGTATTTGTTGTATGGATCTGAAAATTGTACACATAATACTACAGACTATACTCTAACCAATAAATTTGGTCTTACTAAATTTGGATTTGTTATGAAGAATTTATGACGTTTTTACCTGAAACACATGTTTTAGACTAGTTTCAGGACTAGCCACGAACCCTATTTTCCACAGAGTGTAACTCCAAAAATACAACGACCCACAAGATTAAATTTGTATCACGGCTACTTGGATATGTTTCCTCAACGACCTCCCAATTTCATGGCCTGAATCATTCTATAAAAAAAATTATTGCAAAAATGGTGAGATGACCTGTAAATAACATACCTTAGAAAGCATCATCAAAATAATTTATCCTCCCTTGAATTTCGGCCTTCTTTACTTCACCTTCCCTCTGAAATTCGGCTTAGATATCCTTTGGTTACCTCAGTCACTTGTAGATATTCAATATGCTCAAGTGTGATTAAAAATGATAGACCCTTGCCTCTTATTTATACTTTCATGTAGCTTCCTCAAGGGGTTACCTTCAAACCATCTTAACCCACTTTCCTTATTTTAGGGCTAACCTACTTCTAACCACTTGTCCATTTAGTAATTTATTCATTAAATATATTATTTAAATAATTTATTTTGTATCCACTTTGACTTAATAGTACACTCCTTCACTTTATTATTTAAATTACCTTCTAACCATCTTAACCCACTTTTCTTATTTTAGGGCTAACCCACTTCTAACCACTTGTCCACTTAGTAATTTCTCCATTAACTTTATTATTTAAATAATTTATTTTGTATCCACTTTGACTTATAGTACACTCATCACTTCACTTTATTATTTAAATAATTTCTTCTTTTCCACCACTTTGACTACTTTGACCTTTTGGGGCTTCTAGATGACTCATGAGGGTTCTCCAACTTCACATGGCCACAACTCTCTAACCATGAGGAGTCATGTGACGTTCCACATACCACCAGAAATGGCATGACATGTACTATCCATATAGAATATTCTTACCTACTGATATATCAAAACTCATACCATTTTCCATCAAACAAACTTGGGTCAGTTACCCAAACCTTTGTCCTACCGGACTTTCTTCAAGGGTTGACATCAATGACAACCAACCCAATTAATGAACAATCTCTCCCTTTGGAATTGATGGCATTGATTCCATTGATGGCGCAGATAGAACTGTATGTTTTCACCTAATATATCAAGAAACACAGTTTTGTGGACGTAGCCCTAGCGAGAGGGTGAACCATGTATATCATGTTGCTTTTTGTGGTTGATTCTGTGTTATTTTCTATTTGTTATATTGTTATTGCATTGTTGTGTCTCCTCTTAAAGATCAGAGATATAACTAACTTTGCGAAGTAATCTTAATAGTGGTAAAGAATATCTAGGTTATCTTGTGTTGTTGTTCTAGAATCATCCTGCATTTCCTCTGGTTGTAGACACATGTGTCCTGCAACCCCCTATTGCTACTTCAGGTGAGACTTCATCTGCTTCGCAGGTGTTTCCGAAAGGGCCATTAGTTAGGGTTTGTTGGTGCATTGTTAGATTTGAACCAAATAATCTTGTTTTATTCCTTCTTGTACTCTTCACCAAATAATATTTAGAAATCATGGTTTCCTTCAAATCTTCCCACTATTTGGGAGTCAAACTGCTCTCCCTATCTTTTCCATCTAAGATTAATTTTCTGAATTTCTGTTTGAAATTATTCGTCAAAATTCTTATTCTATGTTTGTAATATTTAGTGGATATCCTTCCACCAATAGTCTCAAAAACATTTTCCATTTTTGGTATCACTTGATCAACATTTCTTGGATCTTGATATTAAAACTTAGATTTGGTAACATCCAAATGAGACATGATTCTTGTGCCCAACTATGAGGCCCATATTGTATCATTTTTTCTAGTAGGATGGCCATATTTACCTCCACCAAGTAAGTTTTCTTCCCTTTTTATCATCTTTCTTTGGCTTCCTTTTTGTATAATTATACACAACTTGACTAATTCTTCATCTTGTGGTGAAAGTTGATACATCTTCAGAACTAGAATTGTGTGGTGAAAATCCAATGAGATTGGTAGATACATTAGGTGTAGCTTCTAGCACCTTGCTTGGAAGATATGTAATTGGTGTCTATTTTATGAAAGAAGGATGAATTGGCTTCTCATTGGCCTCAACATCTGTGGCACTAGGTAGCTCACTAGTCTCCTCACATGTGCCTTCAAATCTTTGTTTTAATTTTAAATAATGTTCTCACAAATTTGATGGTCCATATATCAATATTTTAGGAATCTCTTGGTCATGATCATGTGATAAAACAGGTTATTGATCATTGGTATTGTCTTACTCCTCTCCATGTATTGATCTACCAATGTGTTGGATTCTACAAGTTGGCAGCAATATGTCTTTGCTTTCCCTTTGTTTCTGCTCATTTTCTGTACAATCCAAATTTCCCCTATAAAACATAAAACTTATCAAATTAGTATTGAAAGCATATATGACCTCAATCATTAAATAGATAATACACAAATTTCATGAAATGTGCATAGAAGTGAAAAGGTTAGCGGAGTAACTCCTTACTTATTTGCTAAACCAAGAGATAATAAATATTCTTCACTTCTTGTGACATGTTCTTTACAAAGACACTCATATTTTGTCACATTTCCATCATTGCTAGTGTCACTTTTGTGCTTCGAGCCCTTATTCTTCATAGCCTTTATGTCCAATATTTCACATAAAAAATATCATTAGTGCATAGACATACAAAGACGTGTATGTGTGTGTGTGTGTATTATCGTCTCCCTATAATTTCAATGATAAGAAATGCAACTTATACAATAGAAATCAGAACACTTCAAATGATTAAAATCTCACTGAGTTGGTCCTTTGTTGGCACAGGGGCAGACCCGAGGTTCACTCCAAGAGTGCACCAACAAGCCCAATCTACTGGCCCTTTCGATAGCACCTTCAAAGCAGATGTAGTCTCACCCGAAGTAGCTATGAGGGGATTGCAGGACAGAGATGTCTACAACCAGGGGAATATCAAGTGGATCTAGTAGAACAACAACACAATATGTACTTATCACTTATCAAGCTAGATCTACCATGCACAGTTATAGATCTGATCTAACACAGCAATGCAAATAACAATATAACAACAACAGAGATCAAAGAATCAATCACACATCCACAACACAAAATATACGTGGTTCATCCTCTCTTTAGGGCTACGTCCACAGAACTGCGATTATAATTTATTAAGGAAAAGCATACAGTTCTTGTCTGCACTCTCAGCTATCATATCTTCTCTCTTCTTTCTCTTTCTCTCCTCTTCCTGCGCACGTAGCTGCAGGACTTGATCTTCGCACACAGATGAATATCTTACAATACCAGAAGGCTCTCTCTCTCAATACAATAATATTTCCCACAATAATAGAGCTAGATCAACAACAATATCATAACAATACTCAATGACCAACCCGACCCAGGTCCTCTTGACCTTTATTTATACATTACAATACTCACCGACAACCTTAGGCCGAAACCTAAGTGCCAAAACCCTAAATACCAAAACCCTAGGTGATTAAAACCCTAGGTCAACTTGACCCACTTTTTCTGGTCTTTTCCGGCCTGTCTTTCCTTCCTTCTCGCGCGGTGCTCCAAAGCATCCAATGGTGGATTTTCCCACTTTCTAAGTCGTCCTTGATCCATCTCCCTTGTTGATCTGTCATCCTCGATATCCTCATCCAACGGCTTTTTTTTCTGCACTTCGCTCCATCTTTTCTGCTCTTTTGCTCACTTCGACCTAGTGACAGTCACTCTGTCTCCCGTGAAGCTCACTTTTACCTTTTCTTCCTTGTTCTTTGCTTCCTTCCATAACCAAGGGCCAACATGCCCCCAACACTCACCTGTGACTCGCCCCAAGGCACTTCAGATCTGGTTCCTCTGTTTTTCTTCGATTTGGATCACACATTGCAGCCTTTTCTTTCTGCTTTATGCCTCTTTTCCATCCCTATGCAGACTGTCTTTTTTGTGTCTGGTACCCAGTTTCAACTACACCTGGTACCTAGACCATTTTCCTCATGTCTTTACTTAGAGTTGTGAGGCAACTAGTTGTCATAGTACAACTTCAGCCAACTCCCATTCACCAATCCTTCTTTCCATTCTCCCTTCAACGTCTTCAGTTGCGTAACTCCTCCTTCTATGACGTAGGTGATCTCATATGGTCCAAGCCAATGTGTTCTAAACTTCCCAGGGTTTTTTATGAACTTACAATCATACATCAACACTAAGTCACCTTACTTGAATGCCTTCTTCTTGATGTGCCTGTCATGATAGGCCTTCTCTCTCTCCTTTTGAACTTGTTAATGGAATCCTGTAATGAATATGTCTTCTTCCAATTCAACCAACTGTGCAAGCCTCTCGTGAACAGAGCCAGTGTCATCCATGTCTATGAATGCAACAATCCTTAATATTGGTACTAGATATTCCATCGGGACAATAGCTTCAAGACCATAAACCAATTTGAATGGGGTCTGCATTGTTAATTTCTTGCAAGTGGTTTTGTAGGCCCATAGTACTGCAGGTACTCTTATATCCCAATCATCCCTGTTCACACTGCAAATCTTCGTCAATTTTGTCTTCAATATTTTGTTGAATGCTTCGACTGTCCCATTTGCTTGTGGATGATAAGGTGTACTCCTCTGATGGTGGACTGCAAATTCTTCAGTCAGGGCTTCAACTGTCTTATTGATGAAGTGTGTGCCTTGATCACTCATAAGGATCTTGGGGCATCCAAATCTGGTTATTATGTCATCAAATATAAAATGTACAGCTGTAGTTCCACTACAGTCCTTGACTGCTCTGGCTTCGGCCCATCTAGTTAAGTATTCGGTTGCAGTAATAATGTACCTTTCTCCTGTGCGCTTTCCTGGTGGGTGTATAGGTCCCATGAAGTCAAAGGCCTAGTTTTCAAATTCTTGTAGGGTCATCCGTGGTGCTAATGGAATTTCGTCTCTTCGGGATGGGTTTACAACTCTCTGGAATACATCACATGCTCTGGTATATTCTTTAGCATCTCTGTGTAAGGTAGGCCACCATTGTCCATCTCGCAAAACCTTATGCGCAGTTTCTTTCCCTGCGTAATGTCCTCCTTCAATTCCCTCATGAGCTTCTGTGAGGATCAGTGGTCGCTCTATCTCCATAACACACCTTCTTAGTATCTCATCAGGCCCCATTTTGTATAGGTGACCAACGATTAGGGAAAAGTCTGCAGCGTGCACTACTAGTTGCTTCTTCTGAGGGATTTTACACTCACTTGGAGCCATTCCTGTTAACAGGAACTGGACTATGTCTGTGAAGTGGTCATCAATATTTCTAATGGCGAGCAGTTGTGCATCCAGCAGTGTGTCTTCCAAACTGGTGGGTTCTTCACCATGCTCTAACCTTGACAAGTGGTCAGGGCCCTTGTTCATACTTCTTGGATTAACTATGATTTCGAAGTCATATTCTTGAAATAGAAGAAGCCATATGTAGATTCTCCCCCCCAACATTGGCTTATTGACTAGGTACTTCAACGCAGAGTGATCAGTAAACATTTTAAAGTGTCCTCCCAACAAGTAGTGGCAGAATTTTTGCAGCGCATACACCATGGGTAACCCTTCTCTCTCGGTAGTGGTGTAGTTAATCTCAATTGTAGATAGCTTCTTGCTGACAAATGCTAATGGATGATCAATGTCCCCTTCTCTAGTTTGTGTCAGTACTTCTCCTAATGCAATAGAAGACGCATCGACATGCACATTAAACTCCTTGTTCCAATATGGGAAAACCAAAATGGGCACAGTGACCATCTTCTGTTTTAGTGTGTCGAAGATCTACTGGCATTCATCTGTCCAGCCAAATTGAAATTCCTTCTTCAACAACTTCTCCATCGGTGTTGTAATTTGGGCATATCCTTTGATAAATTTCCTGTAATATCCAGTATGGCCTAGTGCAGTGCACAGTTGTTTGACTGAGGTAGGTGGTGGAAAATCAACTATAATTGCAATCTTTGATGGATCAACCAGAAATCCTTGCTTGCATACAATATGGCTTAATAGTACCCCAAACAGTGAGAAGAAAATGCACTTCTTCATATTTAAATCAATTTGACACTGTCTACATTTATCCAACATTAGCCTTAGACATTCAATGTGGTTTTTCAACAAACTAAACACAGTCCAGTCATCAAAATATGCTTCTAAAAATTTATGCAGAAATTCTTTGAACGCTTCGACCACTACCCTGGAAAATATGGTTGGTGCGTTCTTCAATTCAAATGGCATTACTGTATATTGGTAGGATTCCCATTCAGTGGAAAACATGGTATTGTGGCGATCCTCCTTGGCGATCCGGATCTGATAATATCCTAAAAATCCATCTGTAAAAGAATATACCTCCTGGCCTCCCACGTTGTCTAATACTTCATCTGTGAATGGTGTAGGTGAAGGGTCATGCAAACAAGCATCATTAAGCTTCCTAAGATCCACAAATATCCTGATCTCACCTTTGGTATTCTTGTCCTATACTACCATAGGGCTGATCCACTCCGACTCTTCGACGGGTTCAATAATCTCTGCTTCCAGCATTCTGTCGAGCTCAATCCTTACTTTTTCCTTGTATTTCGGGTTCAACCTATAGGGTCTTTGCTTGACTGGTTTCACACCTGGTTTCAAAGGTATTCTCATCTCACCCATAGGTCCTTTGATTCTCTTCATATCAGTGAACTTGGTTGGGAACAAGTCCTGATATTTGTGCAACAGTTCTGTAATCTTGTCAATGGTAGCAGCATCCCAGTAATCTCTGATATTGGCAAGCTTCGGTGTCTACTCTGTCCCAATATTGAATTTATTTATTTTGATCGGCTATCCTATGAAAGGCAGCTCAACACTTGGTCCTTCCACATCTCTTTGACCTTATGTCTCAACGATGTTTACCTTCCTGAGATCCTCATCACCATCGGTATTGATGTTGTAACATCCTTGTAATTTCTGGAATGGTGTAGTCCATTCGTCCTCTTCTTGTTCCAGAGGGAGGATATATGCTTCTTTGAATACCCTCTGTCTCAAAATATGTAATGCATGGTCTACTAAAGCAAATTCGCTTTCAAACAAAAATGTGGTTACAAAATTCTAAATCATACCTTCCCAATCTGAAGTGACAAGGCGCAGCTCCGCTTGAAGGTACCAGTTGATAGGAATTGTGTCTAGCGTGTTAATGAATTGGTGCACCCATTGTTCTCGAGGAATTTTACTCCAGGCCTCTTCACAGCTTAGCACATGGTCCTTTGGGGAACTTAGACTTGTGTACCTTACTTCGCAGCTCACTTCTTGTGCTGAGAACCACGTTGTCATCAAAGTTTGACATTATGTCCAATCTGTGATGTTTCTTTTGTGCGTACCCCACCATCTTGCTGGTGTGGCTTTCATGGCCTCATCCATTGCCAACAACCTTTGTTGTGCTGGTATACTTGTCTCAACCTCTGATAAGAAGTTTTATAAAGGGTTCAGCCCATCAAACATGGGTAAGTTACTCACTTTTGTGCCGATCCAACGAACCTCTCTAGTTAGTCTAGCACATCTTTTGGTAGAGACTTCATGCATCTAGTTATGCCAGTTCTCCAGTGCTTCTTCTAAGTTTGATGAACATCTGTTATCTCTTCACCAGCTCAGATTTTCATCAGTAGTAGGGTTGATATAATCCTATTGTCTGGCTGTTAGTTTGTAGATGTTTTCCAGTTCATACACGTGGTCTTCTTCTCTTATAGGCTCTATGTATCGAGGACCTTCATCTGTATCTAAAGGTGTGATGACCCTAAGTCCAACCCTCTCAAATGTCATGCGTCTTTTCTTTAGATCAACAACAGTAGAATTGTCGAAGGCCCAATCAATTCCTAGCAATGCTGGGTAAGGGCAGCTATCATCAACAATTTCAATTACCTAAAAATCTGCAAAGGTTCTTACTCCATCGATGTCCACTGGGACATGCTCCAATCGTCCAAATGGGCTAACAACTTGCTGATTAGCCATGTGAAGTCTGATAGGGGAATATATCAGCTTCGGTTTTCCCATTAGTGCCCAGGTTTGCTTGGTCATGACATTGACCTCCAACCCTAAGTCGAGGACCACATAGTTTATATCATATTCTCCTATCTGGGCATTCAGGTGTAATTCTTTATTTGTCCTTTTCTTCTTACCAATCTAGTGTACTTCCCTATTCAGTAAGGGGTCTATATTTCCTAGCTCATATTGTTTAACCAGGTTTTGCAATTCTTGTATAGCTTTCCCATCTTTAAGAAGTTCTATAAACATATATAAGAAACTGACAAGTTTACTTACTTCTTTTCCTTCTCTGGGCGAAGCAGACTGATTAAATGCGTGAGGCATTCCATATTCTCTTATTTTTGGTTTTGTTTTTGAAGAATACCCTTGATCTACTTTGAATTCTTTCCTGGCCTCTTCAAATATTTGTCTTTCTTTCTTTGCATCAAAAGCTTGAGTCCTCTCTGCAGCTTTCCTGATACCTGAGTTTTTTGCAATCTTTTCCTGGGTCATTCTATCCTCTCTTGTAGCAGCACCTCCTCAAGTAATAACAGCAACTCTAGGGTCTGCTTCACGAGGTTCAACATATATCAGTTGTACTTGTGGGTTCTACTGAGGTCCTCGTCTTTCCTGAAGCTACCCTAGCAGTACAGGGCAGTCTTCAATGGCATGCTCGAAGGAGTTGCAATAACTGCAAGTGGTACAAGGGTTTTGACAGTCCTTTGCTAGATGTCCTGGCTGTGCACAGTTATAATAGATTATTTGTCCTTGGCCTTGGCCCATACCTCCTCCTCATCCTCATCCTGTGAATCCACCGCGAGGATTGAAATTTCCTCTTCCCAGAAAGTTATACTGTGCATTGTTTCCTTCTTGATGTACATCGCCTTGGATCTTGTATATGTCTCTTGATATTTCATGCATGAGATCATAAGCTCTACAATCTCTGTCATCATGTCCTACGGATTTACAGAATGTGCAGTACAAGTTTGTGGGTTTCTGAACATACTTCTACATGCAGTAGCACTCACTAAGGCGATGTCAGTTTCTGCATACTTCGCACCAAGACATATTAACTTGCTTCAAGGGGCTCGACGTTCCTGAGGCCAAATATTCATGAAACAGGGGACAATGTTCTTTATCATTACCTTCGAATCTGCATCTTACACACTAGATATCTTCTCTTTTGTCCTTCCCCTTGTCCTTCTTCATGTCCTCGACCTGCAGAGATAAACTAGTCAGTTGGCTTAAGATCTGGCTCATACCTAAGTTGGATTCTCCCATAGTCATTGATTCAAGCTTCATAGTGATCTCCAAAGATTCTGCATACGAAGCAATATTCTGTTGCATCAGGGGAACTCTGATATGTGGTAAAAGAGCAGTGATGAACCATTCTTTGTTTTTCTCATCCGAGATTTTGAAGTTCAATCAGCCTATTAGGGTCTTGAATCTTTGGTCGAACTCCCAAACAGGTTTGTCTACCTTCTGTTTGATCTACTTCATCTCGGTAATACATTGTGACTCTGAATTAGGTTTTTTAAACTTTGCAATCAGCGTGTTCTTGATCTCATTTAGTGGCTTATGCTACGCAAGTCCTTGGACAAGCTTCATGTACCAGCTCAGTGTGCGATCCCTCAATGTAGTGCTAAACTGGTTTCTTTTAACAGCTTCGTTGGTGATGTTTTTAATGTTCCATACGGCCTCGCACAGGAACCAGTGTTGATCAGGATCTTCAGATCCATCTCCTCTAAACATAGGGAGCCTCATCTCATCTTCCATAGAGTTTCCTAGGTTTCCTATCTAAGTAGATGCTGAACTGCTAGTAATAGTACTCTGTGGACTCTAGTGATTCAGAATACTCAGCTGATTTAACGTTTCTGAAACAACAGGAGGATTGATATTACTTACTTCAGTAGCTTGCGTAGTTTTTGAGGTCTCTAGCTCGTTTTGGCGAAGTTCTTCAACTACTTATTCCTCTGCTCTAGGGGTTTTTGAGTGCTCTTCGTCTGTCAAATCTGCCTCTTCTCCACTGTAGAAACCTTCTTCCTTGTAGTTTTTCTTAAACAGGTTCTCAAGGTGAACCCCTCTAAATACTCTTCCACTGTGTGTATGTCCAGCTTCTGTGTCATTGTCACTGTCTGAATTTCTGAACATTAGCCTTTTTAGATCCATCCAGTCTACTGTATCTTTAAAATGTGGTTTTCATGCAAGAGAATCTTGATTCTTAACTTCATAAAATACATAAATCTCCCTCGGGGTCCCTTGAAAAAGTTTCTCTCGGCCTAGCTATATGATTATTTTCTGTCAATAGCAAATTCAATGATATACCCTTCAATGGTACTATCAAACCAATGATCGATGGCTCGGGACACGACGTTGTCAACTCTCTTGACCTTCCGGATCAGCGTCGATGTCCAAACCACAGGAGGTCTAGATCTGACCTCAAACTGTGTATCATCTAACCTAGACAACCACTCAAACAATTCTTGGTGGATTCCTCCAAAGAATATCTCGTGAATGTTGGTGAAGATGTATCTTTGTAGCCAATGTTCAGTACTCAGTTTAGGGTTCTTGTTCTAGTCTTCAGTGAAGTCCCTCTCTTGATCCTCTATCCACTTTTGAATCTATGTCTTCGATCAGAACCACCTTGACATTCCCTTTAGAAGGATTCTCGTCCCGACAACAGAACCATTTGTTGGCACATGGGAATACCTAAGGTTCACTCCAAGAGCACACCAACAAGCCCAAGTCACTGGCCCTTTCGGCAACACCTACAAAGCAGATGCAATCTCACCCGAAGCAGCTATGAGGGGATTGCAGGATAGAGATGTCTACAACCAGGGGAATATAAAGTGGATCTAGTAGAACAACAACACAATATGTACTTATCACTTATCAAGCTAGATCTACCCTGCACAGTTATAGATTTGATCTAACACAGCAATGCAAATAACAATATAACAACAACAGAGATCAAAGCATCAATCACATATCCACAACACAAAATATACGTGGTTCACCCTCTCTCTAGGGCTACGTCCACATAATTGTGCTTATGATTTATTAAGGAAAAGCATACAGTTCTTGTTTTCGCTCTTAGCTAGCAGATCTTCTCTCTTCTCTCTCTTTCTCTCCCCTTCGTACACACCCAGCTGTAGGACTTGATCTTCACACACAATTGAAGATATTACAATACCAGAAGGCTCTCTCTCTCAACACTTCTCTCTCTCAATACAATAATCTCTCCCACAACAATAGAGCTAGATCAACAACAATATCATAACAATACTCAATGACCAACCCGACTCAAGTCCTCTTGACCTTTATTTATACATTACAATACCTCACCGACAGCCTTAGGTCGAAACCTAAGTGCCAAAACCCTAAATACAAAAACCCTAGGTGATTATAACCCTAGGTCAACTTGACCCACTTTTTCCGGGCTTCACCAGCCTATCTTTCCTTCCTTCTCGCGCGGTGCTCCAAAGCATCCAATGGTGGATTTTCCCACTTTCTGAGTCATCCTCAATTCATCTCCCTTGCTGATCTATCATCCTCGATCTCCTCATCCAACAGCTTTCTTTTCCGCACTTTTCTCCATATTTTCTGCTCTTTTGCTCACTTTGACATAGTGATAGTCATTGTGTCTCTCGCAAAGCTTGCTTTTTACCTTTTCTTCCTTTTTCTTTGCTTCCTTCCATAACCAAGGGCTAACATCCTTCTTGCCTCTTGATTAGATCTGTATCTATAGGTAATTGCCACATAAATTTTATTTCAACATTCATCTTGTCTATGGTTGATTGTTTCCTCGACAAATTTTATGGTCGTTATTATGACATTTTACCTTGCATTATGTTGGTCACTTCTGAAAACATCATCCCCATATAAACCTTTAAAAAAAGTTTAAACTTCTTTGTCATCTTCTAGAGGGCATGTGCATACAATGGTACTAGGAGCCAGACACAACACTTGGAAATGGAGGGTTGGGAAAAGTTTTTTGTCTTGAGTACATAAGGATTGCACCATAGCTTAGTGAGCTACCAACTATGGGAATGTGTTCCAAAGCCAACTAAAGACATTTGGAAGTTGTTGGTTTGAAAATGTTTGTTGGACTAGTAAAATAACATGTACAATTGTTTTAATCATTGTTATGGTACTATAAATGGTCAATGGAAAAGTTAGGAACCCAGTAGGTGCACAACATGGATAATAGAAAGGGAAAGGAGAAAATAAAAAGAGAATACCACATAATGGTCTACAGATTGTTAGTCATGTATCAATTTTCTCTATATTTAAAATCTTTGGTTCATTTTTTAATAAACATTGTTGTCGTCTTTCAATGGTTCGGTTGTTGGTGCATTGTACACCTTGTTTACAAGATAGCATCCCCTAATCTGTTTGGATCTACTGCATTGATTTTAGTTTGATCAAGTTGATTTATGGTGTTTTCTCTAGAAGATAACAAAGTACTTGAAAATTGAATTGCATTGTTTCCTCAAGTTGTACAAAGAACAATCTATCTGAGTGGTTGTGATGGTGTAATAGTTAGATGAATCTACGTCAAATGATAGAATTTTATGATATAATCTCAAATCAATTCTACACTGTGTATTGGAAAGAAGAGGTAAAAATGTTGATTTTTGGAACTCTAAATTTCATGATTTCTTAGTGGTTTTGGCTAATAGACAATGTGATCATGTTGAAAAGTTGCTTCGTTGTAACATTGCATAATTTTCTTGGAATACCGATGTACAAAAGGTGTAACTGGAGGCAATTTTCTTGGAATACCGATGTACAAAAGTTGGAATACCTTCTCTATATTATTATGGATGAAGTGCTCAACATATCATTGGAACACGCTAGAAAAGAAATATATATTTTGGGAATTAAAATTGTAAGGGGAACTAAAAGACTCAATCACTCTCAATTTGTTGATGATACCCTCCTTATCAGTGTTGCCTCTACTATTCTAGCCATTAGATTAAAAAACATCCTATACATGTTCACGAAATCCTATGGAGGCTTGATCAATAATTCCAAAAGTCATCTCTTTACTTGGAACACCAACCTCAAAAGCACCTAAGCAATGGAAAGGATCTTTGGATTCCTTTATGATGAAAATGGAAGTCATTCAAATACATGGGAACCTCCCTAAGTTTGAAACCTTTGACCTCAACCTCTTAGAATCCTACCTTGAACAATCTCAATCAAAATTCTCTCAATGGGGAGCACATTGGATAAACCTAACTGGAAAAATAGTCCTTATTAACTCTGTTTTAAGTGCCTTGTCATTTTTTCAACTTTCCATGTTTTTATCTCCTGCCTCCTTTTGTCATGCCTTTGATCAGGAAATCTATAAACTCCTCTAGAAAGGACGTAAATCAAATTATAAGTATTTTCATCTGGTAAGTTGGAATGTGGTTCGGGCCCCTAAAATCCATGGTGGTCTTGGAATCTAGGACCCCATCATCATGAATAAATCCCTTGGTGCTAAAATTATTTGGTTGTTAGTGTCCAACTACAAGGAATGGTGGAAATCAATATTAAATCATAAATACTTCCCTGGCCCCTACCTGAGATGCTTGGATAAACCACCTCCCTCCTCGGCCTATTCCCAAATTTGGCACCTCCTCCAATCCTCCCTCCCCATCCTCTCTCCCAACCTCACTTGGAATCCTGGAAATGGAAAACAAATAAAAATATGGAAAGACAACATTATGGGATAGACCCATCTTGCTAAAATACATGACCTCACTCCCCTAAAAAACTAGCTTGACTCCCAAAACAAGCTCACTCTTTTTGACATCTCCCTATTGGATGA
>ML814168.1:3674-30127 GCA_009831015.1 Picea engelmannii | reverse complement strand
GGTGTAACTCTTATACTATTGTTCATTTCTCATTGGATATAATTGAATGGTTTAAGTATAAGTTGAAAAAGGTTTTAAATTGTACTTGATACTGATTCACCCCCCTCTCAGTATCAACACAAGGTGCCTCCAACGGTCATATAGCTTCGTCAGGGCGAAGTCCCATTCTGCGTGGTTTTGTTGTTCCGGCAAGGTTCACATTATGCAAACCTGCCTCCTGCGAAGTCTTCCAGCAAGGTTCACATTCTGCAAACCTACCTCCTGCAAAGTCTTCTCTGTAACTTCCTATATATTTTCTAACTCATCTTTCTTCTTTATGATCTTCCCTGCCTTCTTTCCTGTGATCTGAGTCTTTCTAATTGTTTATGGATTCCTCTTTCCATTCTTATTCTTAGTTTCTCCTATCATAGTAACTTCGTAGTGCTGATGTGCTTCCAATGGGTTCAAAGTTAATATCCCTACTTCCTGGGTAGATATACTTTCTTGTTGCATGGATAGGTCCCTCAAACCTTCTTGCTTTCTTTCAACTAATTCTCTTGCCTTCTATTCCTTCGACTTAGCTTCTTGTTCTTCTCTCAGTCGATCTATTTTCCTGTCTATAAAATCCATTAGTTCTTGATTTTTCTTTTCTATAGCTTCTTCCTTTGCTTTCCTTCTGATATGATCCTTCTCAATCCAAGTCTTTCCTAACAAAAGAGAAAAAGGGGCGTTGTTCTCAACAAACCTAATAACTTCAAATTCCTCTTATGTCGATGTTCCATGGATGATAACAGGTACATTAGTAACTCTTCCACATAGGGTTATCATCTTTCCTTTAAACAAGCCTATCCTTCCTAGTGAAGGTACTATAGTAGGCTTTCCCAAAATTTCCCAAGTGCCTTCTATCATAATATTTACTGGTGTCTCCTCATCCAAGACACAGTCTATGTTGAAGTCTCCTATTCTTGTATTGATCTGTTGTTTTACCTTCAAGATCTCTGGTAAACTGATATCTTTGTGATCATTGATTGCTTCTTTTAACTGTACTAATGGAGTCTAAACTTCCTCTGATCCTTTCTCTTTATGATCTCCTGACATGCTCTTATTCTCTTGACTCATGTTCATATATTCTACTTTAGCAATCATTCTTGGACAATCCTCAACTTCATAACCAACAACTTTACAGCAGGCACAAATAGGACCTACATCGGGGCATTGCTTAGCAAGATGTCCCGGTCTTGTTCAGTTATAACATAGGGTTAATCCCCTCTTTCTCTTGTACTGCACACTAGGATCACAATGCTGGACCTGCAATCTGCAAAAATTCTTTCTAGGTTCCTGCATCCACTTGTTAGTCCAAAAAATCTTTCTATGCATAGGAATAACATATCTTTCTCTATTTTTATCAAAATTGTTAAGATCAACTCTTTCTTCTAACTATACCCTATCTTTCAGACTAGGACATAATCTATCAAACATACCTAAATTCATGTTGTCGAGACAAAAATTTCCACATATCTTACTCTATCAAAGCACAAAGTTTTACCTCTTTCAAGATCTTACCTCTTTTCTTCAGATCGAGTTTCTTTCTTAGCACAGAGCTTCAAAAATCAAGTAGAGTATTGCGCACTACAACAACAGATCTATGCATAAATCTTCTCTTTTCTTTACTCCGGGAAATCATAGTTTTAGGTCTCGACAACATAACCATTTGTTGGCATAGGGGAAAACCCAGGGTTCAACGCTTCAACAACACACCAACAAAACCCTAACTACTGACCCTTTTGAAAACACCTACGAAGAAGATGCAATCTCACCTGAGGTAGAGGCAGGGGGGTTACAAGACTCAGGTGTCTGTAACAAATATGGGACACAGATCTGTGATTATAACACTTCGCAAAGTACTTAGAAGATAGCATGCATTAACTTATCCACTTCATTCACATCACAGAACAAACCCTAAGGAGAGATCAGTGCAGTAACAATCGACAAAATACACATCGCACTTAGAAAAATAAGTTAGATCTAACACATTCAACATAAATAAATCACTAAGCATTCATAGATCTATCTACTATACATAAGCATCAATGCACTAAGCAGATCCACAACATAAGCATCATAGAAAAAATAAAACCATCAACGCATGATATACATGGTTCACCCCAGTGTGGGGCTACGTCCACCAATGACTTCTTCTTCTTTATTAGTCTTCAATATCTTAAATTCTTCTGCTCTTATGCACTAAACCACAGAGCCAAACTTCGCACCGGACAAGTGATCTGCACACTAAGCACTAGATCCACCTTCCCAAAATTAGGTCAAGGCACAGAGCCAACTCCTCTCTCAAGCACAAAGCCTTACATACATGTTATGTGTCACAAAGCAACTCAGAACTACTTGCCTCTTGCACTTAGCCAACTACTTCCCTCCACTACATTACATTCTCTCTTATTTATACTTTTTACATTTACAAAAAGGACTAATCATGGGTAAACCCATGGGACGACATCCCATAACTCATTACAAAACCCTAAGTACCCCATTTTGGGTCCACAAAGCTAGCAAAACAAGTGAGATCCACGATCTCAGCTCCGCCTGGGTGCTCCTTCCTTGATCATTGCATCGAAGTTCGAAAAAGTGGTCAAACCAGACCAATGTTTCCTCAAAACTTGGTCGATGGCCAACAATTGTTTATAGTCAGGATGTTGTTTTTAGAGAGGTTAAATATGTTCCCAAATAGGAATTCCTACCAACGCAAGAAGAACCAGAGAAAATAGAGTTTGAGTTGGATGATGCAAAATCTAAATCAATAGAAGAAGATGAATCAGAAGAAAAACAACCTCATACTCCAGTATTGAGGAGATCAATGAGGGAAAGAAGGCAACTAGAAAGGTATAGTCCACCTGATTTTTGTGCTAATTTTTCTTTATATGTTATTGATGATGATCCAAGAACTGTCATGGAAGTAGTAAATTCATAGGATAGTAAACTCTCGAAGAAGGCCATGGTTGAAGAGATGGATGCCTTGGATAAGAATGAGGCATGGGATCTAGTTGAGTTGACAAATGGAAGAAATGCCATGGGAAGAAAATGGGTGTTTAAGAAGAATTTGAATGCAAAAGGCAAAGTGGAGAAATACAAAGATCGGTTAGTAGAAAAATGTTATTCCCGGGTAGAGGGAATTGACTTTGATGAAATTTTTTCTCCTTTTACCAAGTCAAATTCTATCAAAATTCTTTTATATGTTGTTGTGTCTTTTGATTTTGAAGTAGAATAGATGGATGTGAAGAAAACATTCCTACATGGGGATCTAGAAGAAGAAAGCTACATGAAGCAGCCAAAAGGTTTTGCAGTGAAGGGAAAGAAAGAGTTGGTTCGTAAGCTAATGAAGTCATTATATGGTCTGAAGCAATCACATAGGATATGGTACAAAAATTTTGACACATACATCCTTGGACTGGGATTTGTGAGAAGCAGGGATGATCATTGTGTATATTCCAAGCAGGTTGGTAATCACTTTGTTTATGTAGTCTTGTATGTCGATGACATGTTTTTGGTAGGAAATAACATGGATGTTATCAACGAGGTGAAATCGCAGCTATCCTTCAAATTTGACATGAAGGATCTCAGTGATGATAACTTCATTTTGGGAATGGAGATTAAAAGAGATTGTGTAAAACTCAAATTCTGGTTGAATCAAATAAAATGTGTTGAGATGGTATTATAGAGGTTTAATATGTAGGAAAGTAAATTGATCAAGGTTCTTATTCCTGTCGGTGTAAATTTATATATAGATCATTGTACCAAGACATAGGAAGAGGAAGAGGAAATGTCCCATGTTCCATATGCTAGTGTGGTTGGTAGCTTGATGTATGCAATGGTTTTTAATAGACCATACATTTCACATGAAGTGGGATTGTTTAGTAGGTATATGTCAAAACCAAGGAAGGAGCATTGGACAACAGTAAAGAGGGTTTTTCAGGTATTTTCCTGACACTTCTAATTATGGATTGTGCTATCAAGGAAGACTAGGATTGGACAGAGTGTTGGAAATACATGGGTTTGTTGATGCAGACTAGGCTGGAGATCTGAATCTCAGAAGATATAAAAGTGGGTATGTGTTTAACCTATTTGAAGGAGAAATCAATTGGATGAGAAAAAGACAGGTTGTAGTGGCATTTTCAACTACAGAAGTTGAATACATGGTAGCCACACATGCAAGAAAGGAAGCATTATGGTTACAGAGATTGTGTTCAGGTATTGGGTTGGTACAACAAGCTATAAGGTTAGATTGTGACAGCAAGAGTGCAATATTCCTGGTAAAGAACCCATCTTGTCATTCAAAGAGAAAACAGATTGATGTTCAATATCACTTTGTGATAGACAGGGTTGAAGACAAGAAGGTGTTGTTGGAGAAGGTTGACACTTTGAAGAATGTTGCAGATTCATTGACAAAGTGTATGATCACTGAGAAGTTCTCTTGGTGTAGAGAAAATATGGGCATTGTTTCCCTCCATTGTTGACTATGAAATCTTTTGACCCCTGTATGCAAAGAAAACAACAAGTGGGAGAATGTTGGGTAGGTGCTATACTATTTGCATGTGTGTGTAGGGGTGCATTAGATTTGATGACCGCATCTGACAATCCCTTCCCCTTTCGCTCTTTGTGTCGTTTTCATTGGCCATTTTCCTAGGGGGGGGATATCCCCCCCTGGCATTCAACTCCAGGTGGCAGTGCCCCAAAATTGTTTTTGGGGGTGATTTTTGTTATTTTAGTGTTTTTCACTATTTTTAGCAGTTTTATAAATTAATCTTGGATTAATGGATTAGGGTTTTGGTAGATGTGGAATACCTAAAATAATGTGTATATATTGTATTGTGAATGTTAAAATTAATACAATGAAGAGTTGAGAGGTGCGACACCAAGGAAGGTTGATTTTCTACTGATTAAGGGTTTCCAGTGTAAATCTATATGTACTATGTGTATGAGCCATTGATTATTACTATTTCTTCTTAGAATCTGTATGCA
The DNA here is from genome assembly GCA_009831015.1 of Picea engelmannii. Lineage (NCBI taxonomy): Eukaryota > Viridiplantae > Streptophyta > Pinopsida > Pinales > Pinaceae > Picea > Picea engelmannii. Next base: position 25,117 of record ML814168.1, on the reverse strand, counting down.
TTTCTTTACTTCATAGGTATAAAACTTACACCTCCCAGCTTCCCCACCCCGGCCTGTTGCTGCTCTCAGCTCGTACTTCTCCCTCTTTAATTCACACGCATCCCACTTGGGATTTGGTTACTCACACGCTCTTATTAGTCCTCTCCCCTCGCTACCCTAGTGCACCATTATCCTCTCTCCCCCATTGATCTAATTCACTTTCTCTCGAACATCAAATCTTAGCATGGGAAAGGTCAGTTGGGTTTCAGTGCCAGATTCGCAAGCATGAAAGGCAGTCCTCCCCCTCCAAATAAGGAAACAAGTGAATTTATAATCGTCTATGGTTCTATCATTTGGAACTGAATTCATCAATGCCTTGGGTGGAAACAAATTTTGGAAGAGACCTCCATTATGGAAAGAAGGCATCAAGAAATGAATTCGAGGTTGCTTTAGCTGCAATAGGAGTTGCATGATTTGCATTCGATGGTCATATCCATCTAGGGAAAAGTGGGAATGTTAGCGTCCCAATTTCTATTTGTGCTCAAGTTGATAGTGCATCACAAATAGTCCTTTCAATATTTACATAATAAGGTCGACGCTCTTAGGAGTCAGCTAGAGGAGATTAGGCTTAACCGACTTTCAACAGAAAACAAGGAATTGCCTCAACATGGTCAGAATATGATCATTCTAGTTTGTAGCTGCATCTAGTCCCTAACCTCAACACAACAACCCGCCAAGACTAGGATGAATAAATGGAAGACGTTGAAGATAAGAACAGGTCCCCCCTAGTTTATTTTTGCATGAACTTCCAATTTTGGTGTTGTCTCAGTATTTTCTACATGGTTTACCCTGTCAAAAATTTTGAATGTAAGGGTTTTCAAACATCTATAATACATTGTAATGCTTAAGCTCAGCATGGTCTGGCCTCAGCTTTGGAATATCCTCCCCCTTGGAGAGAATGTTTTCCTCTGTATGTACTCTGATGCTTTAATGCAACTTTTATATAATACAAATTTCCTAGTTTGAGTTAAAAAAATAAGAAAGTTCAATATAAACTTTGTTAATATAATTTAATACATATATCATATAAGTTTATACATATATTATATAATTTAATATAATATAACATTATACTAATATAGCATTACAGTATAATATTTATGTTAATATTAATATAGCTTTATTAATTAATTAACGATTTGATTAGTAAAGTCTACGGAGGTATGCATATCCTACCCCATATTTGAACTTGTGACCACTTAGGAGGAAACACATGTCATTAAACATTAGGCCCACTCAGGTTGTATTTACATAATCTAATTTTTAAGGTTGCAACCAAGCCAGACACCAAATTGGTGTATGAGACCCCCTTGTTTGTGGGACAAGGGACCCCCTCCGTGCAGCAATTTGAAATTATTTGAAGATATATTTATGTCCCCACCGGTTAAATACGATATTTATGTTCAAATTAATATAATTTTATGTGTCAACTTATTCATATAATTATTCATTCATATAAATATATGATATTAATTATTGAAGATATTTATGTGCCCACTGGTTACTAGCAACAACCACATTAATAATATTAATGTGTTCGTATGTGTTGATAGGCGTATATTTAGCACATACGTTAGGGGAAAAAAATTATTAATATGCTAAATATATTCCATAAACATATTTGGACACATTAATATTATTAATGTGATTGTCGCTAGTCATAACTTTGTGGAGAAAATCTCGTTTAAAGATTGTATGTTTATCAAAGTTACTTGAATTATTCACACTAATTAATCGAATATGTATTGAATGTGTTAAAAGAAGTTTAGAATATAAAACTTGATCCAACTTTGGTCTTAAGGGTATCACCATTTATAAATTAACTCTATTCCAATAAGTGGCATTCACTTTATTTGAACAATTAAAGGTAGAAGTCAGTGGCCATGGTTTCACCCTCTGGTTCCCTTTATTTTTTTTTTCGTGATCATATGAGTGCTTTAATTATTCTAATTAGTCTAATATTTAGACATTTTATATGAACAAATTATTTTGGTGAATGTATATATAGCCAAATAACTTTCCATAAAAGTATTATTTATCTGAAAATGTAGGTTTTCACAGTTAATCATAATTCTAGAGAAACTTCTGGAGTAAAATTGGGTCTGGAGTTTTTAAACGTCCAATGTTTCAAGTGGACGCTCAACGTATCATCAAGGACATGCATTACGAGAAAAATGTCTCTATGGCATGGGGTAAACCACAAAAGATGGAATGACACAAAGAAAACAACTCTAATCACAAATATGCTATATCAAATAAATGCTAACATGACAAGATCAAGAGCCTACCTCGTGTGGACGTTTGATGAAGACCACCGTTGAGCGTGCAACTCAAAGTTGTACACCTGCAACTTGTCCTCAACAACCAAGATATGCAAGAATATGGTGATAATATATAATGTTAACATATAAAATAGCATAATCCATTAACATTCATGACAAATACTCCCATGGAATAATAATTCAAATATTTGCAAGATATAAATTGGACTTGAAAAGAGTATTTCTATTAAAAATGATCAATAGAAGTGTATATGTGACAAATTTTTGTAACAGCACACATCGGAACCGAGAAACTAAGTCCCTCCAGTTGGGCCTCCACCACTTCAATCCTCCACCAAAGGAAAGATCATATAAAGGAGACAGTGAGGTTCTCCATCAAAGAAGGAAGAGCTTGGGGGATGAACAATCCGTTCAGACTTTAAAGGATAATTGTATGTAGACTCAATGTGAAGTGAAATTTCTCCAAAGTATCTTTTCTCTCAAAAGTTGAATTATCTCCCTCACGGCTTGGATATGGCTCAATTAATAGCCTTCAAACGGAAATGAAGGGAAGATTCAGAATGTTTCTAGTATATAGAAGGTCAAGGATCATGGATCTCGTGATGTGAAATGGAAACCTGGCACAATTTTTAATTTTGAGCACCAAACTCGATGTACGCTAGTTGTAGTGGTGCAACCTGCATATACTCATGTTGTCTAACTGGTAGGGCGTGTATACGTGGAAAAATATGATTTTTTGGCTCTAGAAGGTACAAAAATGGAATTCGAGTCTGCATAAGGAAATGGAAAGGCCCTCTAAGCAAGTTGCATGGGGTGAGGAAAAACTTGCTATAATAGATGCCCCCTAATGTGTGAGGTCAGAGGAGTATCTGCGATGGCCGAAATACATTATAATTCCCTGAAGTGGATTAATGGAGACTTAGCTAGAAGTGTTAGTTTCTCATGAGAATATTACAATTCATACTAACTTTGTACACATGGCTGCCAATTTGAATTACACTGCAGATCTATGTGGAAATATACCAAAAGTTGTTCATGGCCATGGATAGGAAATGCAAAGTAGACATATTCCATAGGCTATCATAGTCACGAACATGGCCCAGTGGAAACCAATCTCAAAATCAATCTAAATATATATGTATACAATGGAGTACAATATGATCTCCCATGATCACTAAATTCATATAGGTACTAGTCCAATGAAAGACAACAAAAACTCAGGAAAGTTGCTACTGTAAATTGAATGTCTTCTACACGATTTGCCAAAGGTGCAAGTCTACATCATGTGAATAGAGGAGTTGAATTCGAACACAATGAGACTTTGTTTGATTACCAGTCATTAATGTATATCGTTAACAAACGCGAGATATCTTAACGATAATGGAAGTAGTTATCAAGGCAGCGAGTACATTCTTACAAGTGTGAATAAAGGTGTTGAGGTAGAACACTTGAAGAATCCATCGATCAGGAGGCATTGATGTATTCCCACCTGTCGATGGTGGGAGAACCTGCCACTAATGACTACAAGCCTCTAGGTACTCATAGGACTCTAGGCCTTGTTTCCAAAATAGATGAGCTGAAGTCGATGGAAGGAGACCCATTGAAAGGAGATCATTAAGGATTCTCTCATCAGTCAGCATGGGGTACAAAGAAATATCTTGATGATTTGGAGGAACTTGTACGAAGAGGATGTTCACGAACCAACGATCTTGTGCATTTTTCGCATGCACCAGATGCAAGTAGTGTAGGAAAAAGACCCTCTGAATAGCATCCAATAAGGAAGATTGTCGAGAAAGGCGAGGAAACCACCAATAAGGCTAATGGCATACAAGACACTTCATTAATCCCAATGTGTGAATAGATTTATTGGCGTCGAACACAAGGGAAACCTCCCATTCAATGACCAATGAAGAGATGTCGATTGTTGTGTTCAAGGTTACCTACGCATAATGAAACTAGGACCAAGTTGCATGGTAGGACTAGAACGTCATGTGACTCTGAGACACACTGATGGTATGGCCAACATGTAAAGTCAAGAGTTCTGGGAAATGGTCAACACAGACTTATATACATCCTTTGAACAAGAGAATGAGAAATATGGATAATTCAAGCAACATAGACTTAATGATAAAGCTTCATGATGCAGGAGGCATCAACGAACTCTCCATAGGGACTAGAAGAATAACCAGTCGGAGGAGTAAACTCTAATTAACGAACTCAGCTTCCTAAGGTCATACTAAACCCAAACTTTGGATGATAATGGACTCAAAATTTTGTGCTTTGTTCAAAGGCGACACAACTATTGCCAATATAAGATAATATTATTTTCCCGCTCATCTTTTGTTTTTTTTCATAGGCAAATGAATGTTATGATACAAGAGATGAAATGAGTGTCATGAGTAAGAAACTAGCTCCAAATAGTGGAACATACCTATGATCTATGCAAGGAAGTGCATGTGGGGCATGGACACTCAGGGGAATGTTTCCTCTTAGGGTACATGGTGTCACGCTGTAAAGGATATAAATAAGGCTCTGCTTGGCTAGTGATGCAAATTGTTGAGGTAATAGGCTTATAACGAGAAAGCGAGAACGAGCAATAGGCTCAATACTGCAAGCAAGATAATGGAATGAAATTACAACTTAACTCCAAAGAATGTCCTTTTTCGTAAATTTAGTCCCCTAGGCCTGAAAAAGTATAAAACAATATCAAGGAGAACTCTTCTAGCCAATGTTGACTAGAGTGTTCATTTTTCGAAATTAGTCTACTTGGTCTTAAAAAGGCTTAAACTTACACCAAATAGACGTCCTTTCAAATCCATTTAACGAGTGTGAAAGAGACAAGTTCACTAAACAATATTTTCACTTTTTTAGAGAGTCAGAAAAGAGCTTAACCAAGACTCGGGGGGAGTCCCATAGGTATAGGTCAGAATGCTTATGAGTAATAATATGGGGTTCGAACGCAAAGTCATATTGGAACTATAAGGGACTCCCGGTCCTGTGGAATAACTTATGCATGGGCACCAAATGGAACAAAGGTTCTAACTAGGGCACCCATGTTTGGTAAGCCTCTACCCCTCAATAACAACACTTTTAATAGTAAGAAGGTTATGTGTCGCTAATAAATGGGTTCGTACCTAAGGCATACAGATCACAATCATAGGATAATGAAAATATGCAAAATGGAGTTACAACCTATCCTATATGTTGGTAAAAGAAAATGCATGTTGAAGTCACGAACGGGCGGAATGACGCTAGAAACCACAAAAATCCCTGGAAAAAACCACCAAAACCAACTCCTTCTACTGCACTATTAGTCCACTGGGTCAAAAAATTAGCATAAACTGTATAAAGTGGATAAAACAATTCTACTAATAGTAAAAATAACCAATTTTACCATACCATTTGAGCTTTTTTACCCACATAGTGCATTTTAGACCATTTTTCCCACGATCTTCAAGTGTCTATTGCGGGAGCTATGATCAACAAAATTGAAAACCGTCTGGACCAAGTAAGTGCTCTTTCCCTCCTCTTCATTTCTAGTGGTTTAAATTTTAAATTTAGTCCTCATTTTTTGAGTTTTTGAGGGTGTACCATATAAATTAGGGTGTACGCGAGCTATAGTTTATCGGGTCGCGTATATGGAGACATGTACATGGGAAAAGAAAATCATGCTCTCATATATGTGGCCCTACATGCGACTGTTAACATTACAGCCCATGTACAAGTCCGCAAACAAATATTTTAATGAATTTAACTCAAAAAATTATTTTCCTTTGGCAGGATGGTGCTTGAACGAAGAGAGAGAGAGAGAGCATGAGGAAGTAGATGCAGTAGTGGAAAGAGATGCAAGGGCCCAACTAGCTCTAAAAATATGTGGCTTTACAAATTTTTGTCTCTCAAAGGAATGAGGGCACAAGTGAGGTTACTCCAAATTCTAGTAAACTTTTGGGATCTGGATACAGAGGCCTTCAATCTCGATGGGAAACCATTGAGTATTGAAGTGGATGACATCTATTTCATCAAAGGATTGTCTCGTAGAGGCGAGTTAGTGAATCTCAAAGCATGGGAGGATGGGGGTGGTATGAACATAGAGGACTAAATTTCCACCCATTGTGTTGCAGGCACAGATAAAGTAGGGAGCCAACTCCCCATTAGGGTGATCGAGAACCTGAGTTTAAATATCGTCGTCCTTATTCTTACATGGATCTCAAGATCAGACTCATTGCACCATGCATCAATTCCACTCATGTTTTACGCAGTGGATTTTTTATGACCCATGGTTTATGATTGGTGTACTTCATTGATGGATAATATGCAGAGCCAGCTAACGGATTGCAAACAAGGGAGGAAGAGAAACTTCGGGTTTGCATCCATCTTGTGTAGTTTTTTTTTTGAGTGGGTTCCAGGCTTGAGCCCTAGAGTAGAGATCATTCCACACGTATTGCGTGATCCAACCATGCCATGGTGGATCGACGTGATGAGGCAGTTAGGAGGTGGTAGGGTGCCAACCCCCTACAACGATGAGTTATTCTTCTGGTGGCGTCGATAGGTGATAGCCATAGATGACTACCCTTATTTTGGGATTGACTACAGAGGAGATCCAGATATGCATTTTCCACCAGGATCCACCTACGATGATATAGGTATAAATTTTTTTTATATATTTCATTTTTTGTGTTTTTTCAAAAAGAATATAAAACACAAATATTTTTGTATGGTATCAAGTATTAACAAAATGCTTTGTTACGCAGATGTGGTTCTGCGAAGACCAGATGGATTCCCATGACATCAACGGAGGAATTGGGGAGATGAGCATGTGGGATGAGATGCGGAGAGAGTGCTACAAAATGTGCAAGGGAACCTGTCTCGATTGATGCACATGATTCCTATGGTTCATGTGGAGGATTTTCCAGAGGCTATGCAGCGGCAGGTGGTGGGTGTGCCCCATGCGTGGTTGCAACTCTTTCGATGTCTCGCAAACATCATAGTGTGCTATTAGGATATGCATCTGACACCATAGGCGTAGATTCCATGGTCATTATATCTATCGACTATATATGTATTTTTAAGGTGTGATCCCCTTTTTGTACTATGAAACCATATTTTTTGAAGAGATGAAATATAAAAAACATTGGTCTTCGGCTTTACTTATATATGTTACAATGTGTACATTGATGAGTGTGTTTTCTTTACTTTATTTATGTGACAAATGCAAATCTAAAACATAATTAGCATATGAATCGGATACATAATTAGAAATTCTAGGTATGTGATTATAAGTAATAAAATCAAAGTATCGTTCCAAAAGTCGTACTCGTAGGAATCATCGGAGTAGAGTAGGGTCTCGCACATGATAATTGTCGTTTAACTGACATACTACTAACTGGGAGTCCAATCAAACTTATAAAGACTGAACACCGTGTGAAATGGCATCGCATAATAGTTTTATAATGATGCTATAGTCAACCATATTATTTTTTTATGGCTCCAGATGAATGCCACCTGAAGACACCAGATGACCCTCGGGTGAGTAAATGACCCAAGCAGCGGAAGCCATGTTCCATGTATGATGACTTACACTATTTGTGAATCCTAAGTAAACTGAAGACTCCATTGACATCTTCCAACCAAGGGAAAACTTGATAAGCAAGCCGATGATGCAAAGGAAAAGGCGTATGTACACTAAGATACACTAGTATACAAAAATTCACACCAAATCTTGAGGGCTCAAGCATAATACCTTTTAAGGTAGAGCCCATTTTTGGGCTCATCCAACATATTCCCTTCATAATCTTCTAACTCATGGGCTCATTTTTCTAAAACATGTCGCATGATATAAGGACCGTGCCACATAGGGTTGAACTTTCCTTTCCCCAATGGTTCTTTGGCTTGGTCATACAGAAGGACCAAGTCACCCTCAACATACTACCAAGGATATACAGATCTATCATATTAAACCTTAACACATAGTTTATTTTCTTCGATGGTCGTAGAGGAATCTCAACAATGCTCATCTAGATGCTCTAGGTACACAAGGCATTCTTCAAGATCGGATGTGTGAGGTAGGAGCTCAATTGCCATCTTGAGGGAAGGGGTTTTTCATTCAATCGGTAGATTCGACTCCACACCATGTACTAACTGAAAAGGAGAAAAATCAGTGGAATTATTAACCGATGTCTGATATGCCCAAAGTGTAGGGTAAAGAATTAGATGTCATTCAGACATACTCTGGCGGGCAGTTTTTGTCAAAATGGTCTTGAGAGATTTGTTCACAGCCTCTACTTATTCATTTTCCTGGGGATAATAAGGGGAAGAATGATCGTTCTTAAACCCCAGTTTTGATGCTAATTGCTTCATCATTTCATTCTAAAAGTGATTTCCATGATGTGTGACAATATCCTTTGGGATTCCGAACTGGGCTATAATTTGGTTGAATATGAAAAAATGTTGCAATCTTACCATCATATCTAATGGTAGGCATGGCCTCTTCTCACTTAGTAAAGTAATCCACAACCATGATAAGATGTCAATTCCCCCCAGCCGAAGATGAGTTACAATCCATAAAATCTACCCCCCACTTGATGAAGGGACCAACAACATTGACTGGGTGAAGAGGGGATGGATGCGAGCGCATTTTCTAAGCGAACACCGGGAAAGGGTGACACTTCTTGACTGCTTCAACACAATCTTTAAAAAATGACCGAAAAAAATAACCAGCTCGCAAAATATTTTGGGATGTTGCAAGCCCATATAGATGACCACCAAAAACCCCACTGTGACATTCATTGAGAACCAACTCAGCTTCCTCATGATTCAAGCAACAATGCAAAATATTATCTACTCCTCGACGATATAAAGTGTTGTTTATGATAAGGTAGTTTTTATATCGATGTCGTATAGGTCATCGATTGTCTCTCGACAGATGCTGAGATAACTTCAAGGTTTGAAGATAGATTAAAATGTCTCCATACCAGGGGTCCAAAGATGAGATAAGGAAAATATGTTCATCTGTGAATGAATCGTTATGAATAGTGTCCTCATCTAGTCGAGGGAAGTATGATATTAACTCAGCAAAAACTAACGATTTTTAAGAGTTCACCGAAGCAAAATCAAGATCAAAGTCTTGCAAAATAACAATCCCCTTATTGTATTTTCCCCCTATGATACTCTTGGCAAGGACGTATTGAAATGGATTGATATCTGCAACTACGGTAGTTTTGCAAAGCAATATATAATGTCGTAATCTTTGAACTACATGTACGGCGACCAAGGTTAGATTCTCGATGTGAGAGTACTTAAGTTTAGGACCAATTAAATTTTGACTAAGATAGTAGACAATGTGCTCATGGATCTCATCATCCTCCTGAACTAGAACCATACCAACCGTCCCTTCGGACGATGAGATATAAAAGAAAATCATCTCTATTGTAGTCTGTAGGCTTCAACAGAGGTGTTGATACCAAGGCTTTCTCAAGATCATCAAAGGATTCATGGGCTCACTCATCCCATATAAACGAAGTATTCTTATTCAAAAGACTCATGAAACCCTTAGTTAAATTGTCATAGTTTACTATGAACTAACGCAAGAAGTCATCTTTCCCCTGTAAACCCTAAAGTTGTTGAATGTTGTGTGGGGAAGGAAATTGAAGTATTGCCTCAACCTTCATAGGATTCACCACGATCCCATTCTCAAAGAGTAATAATCCTAAGAGATAGCCAGACCTAACGCAGAAGATGCACTTGTGAGGGTTCAAAAAGATGCAATAATAATGACATCTCTCAAATACTTGTCGAAGGTGACTGGAATGATATACTCTCTTGTGAGAGTGAGTAGTGATATTGTCAAGGTAAGATTTGAAAATATGTTTGAGATCGTGAAAAGCAAAGTTCATGGCACGTTGGAAGGTTTCTTCGGCATTTTTAAGGCCGAAAGGAATTTTCCGGTATGAAAAATTACCCCAAGGAAAAATAAATTCCATCTTGTGTTGATCCTCAGGTTTGATTTGAATTTGATTATATCCTGAAAATATGTCCATAAAATAAAAAACCTCGCTTCCTGCACACTCGTCGAGAATCGGGTCAATGAAAGGAGTCAGGAAGTTGTCTTTAGGACAAGCCTTGTTCAGGTCTCGAAAATCCATACATACACTGATGGTTCCATGTTTCTTATTCACAGGAACGAGGTTGGACACCCATTCAGTGAAAGGAACTGGGTAGATGAAACCAAAATTAAGTATCTTCTCTATCTCTACCTTAATAGCAGGGGCCTTCCTAGGATTAACAGCTCTAAGACGTTGTCGAACAGGTCTAGCATCCTGATAAGTCTTGATCTCATGCTCGAAAATACAAGGGTCGGTCCTTGGCATATCTTCATACAACCAAGCGAATACGTCATGAAATTATTTGAAGAGATCGGTGTAGATCTGAATTTCTTCAGGCAAACAATCTACACCGATATATACATTTTCAATTTTTCCAGGAATTCGAGAGATGTCGATCGTGACGGTAGGAGAAATATTCACCATGTTTCTTTCGGCATAAACATTGTGCGTATCTAATGGAATCACAGCGTGACCGACCATCTCACTCAAGGTAGATCTAAATTCATCATGTTCGATCCTAACAATTTTTGGAAGGAAGTAAGAGTGATAATGCATATTGTCTTCTGGTCTATCGGGACCATTCATGGCCTCTAATATGACTTCATCCAAAGGTAAAGTATCATCAAGGAAATCATGTGAACAAAATGATTGGGTGGCCCATACGGGCTAGGGAATAGGATCCTCCTTATCCATCTGCGAGGAGACAGGATCTGGGTCAACAGTAGTGTTAAGAACAACCTGATAGGAAACCTCTTCTGCTGATAGTGGCATTTCCATTCCAATGTGTGATGGGCCTTCACCTGACAAAGTCGGGAAGGAAGATTCCAAGGGTCATTGAAATATGAAATACAGAAAGGAACAGACCTCATTGAAAACGAAGAATCACTGGAAATGGTATAAATGTGATGAATTGGTGCCATGAAATCAAAGGTACCCATGAGAGAGGAATAAATTATGACACCAATATCCTCAGTTTCCAGTTCATAATTGTTTATCACTAGGATCAAATTTCCAATTGATGCATTAGGACTAGCATGCACAAATGACAATTGATCAATCGTTACTATTTTCCCTTCGTGAGGAAAACATAAAGTCTGGAAAACAGAGGACACAACCGCGGTCATGGAATAATTCCAATTATGCCCCAGTAGTAAATTATAGTCAAGGGGCACATCAACCACCTTGACATCAACCTCCATTATCTTTCCACCTAACTGAACCAGAAAAGCGGAAAGAATTATGTGGGGTCGAAAGGAAATACCATCAAATACGGTCAACATAGTCATAGATTGAGAGAGAGTCGGAGAACCAATGGCTTTCCAACATGTTAGGGACATCACGCACGTTGCAGCACCTTCATCAATAACAATGAATTTGATGGTATATTTCGTGTAATCCAAATGGATTTGAAAGTTCACGTGGTAATTCAAGTGAGGTTTAACATCCATGACGTTAAACTTAATAACCTTTGAGCCTAGATCTCCTAAAGAAAATAACAAGGCGTTCCTCTATGAAGGACATGTATGGGGCACGTCCAAAGTCGACATCGCACAAGGGGTTTGACCCAAATCTTCAACAATAAAATAGTTCTAGGAAGCTCTAGCATTAGGATTGTGGGAAGAGCGTTTTAGTACTCCTTTCGGAATATGAGGCAGAGGCTCTGAATTTTCGATCTTCAAAGGTGTTTCTGGAGGAGGGAGAGACTCTAGACCTATAACAGTCTATGAAGAACCGTAATCACGACATCGAGTGGCTACATTAATCTATGACTTGACCATATTAACACATAGACAGTCACCTTCATGTGTTGAAGGGTTCAAATTCCCGCTCAACGCATTTCCAGTATTGGAGGAACCCGAAGCCATGTGTTGATTATGCAGAAACGGATTGGTTAGCACAATGGCCGATTGAGATAAGAGCTTCGAGGCTTCCTCAATTTTGGAGCATAGGTGGGTAAGGTGATCATATTTACAAATTTTACAAGGAAACTTTACCTTCCACTTTTCTTTATTACCCTTACCATCATTAGTATTTGATCTATCATTGTTAGCGTTGTCCTTAGTTTTGTTATCATTTCTCCCACCCTTATGATTATTACCTCATCCTTTATTTATATTCCCTCCTGGTTGTTGGTTACCCTTTCGGTTGGTCGATGATTGTACAAAATGCACATCTGTCGACTGAGTAGGAGTGGAGGACGAAGACGAAGATTTTTCTTCTATAGACTGGCTTAGAGAAAACTGATCCAGGTGGATATCGGTGGCCAACCACCTTTTCCAAATGGATCAAAACAGTTTTCTGGCAATTTTGGCAATTTATTATTTTTAGCAGGCTTTAACTTTCGGGACCATTTTGAGGGTCCAAATGAAGGTTTAACGAGATCAAGGTACTCAATGATAGCCGAAAATAATCTGGATCAGTGGTATCAGAGTAGGCTGCTCTTGATCGTTTTTTCAGTGCATGTCCCCGACGAGGTCCGAGTATAGCAAGTTGGGTCTCGAGCTTGTCTCTCTTGAGGACAATCACTCTCGCACACCCAAGAAACCCTCAATGGCCGAAGAAAAGAAAAATGATGGAGCAGACGATCCTATCAGTCTGTTGCTTGAGCAATTTCTCACACGACAGAGGGATGAAATGATGGAGAATTTTTCCCACATCCTTCAACGCATGCTGATAGCATCAGGCACATCTTCATCAAGTGGCCACTTTGGAGGCACCTCGGCTTTCAAGGTACAAGTTAATTTTGATATTCCTGTATTTGAAGGACAGATAGATGCAGAAGCCCTAGAAAAATGGTTAACTTTGCTAGAAGGTTATTTCTATGTTCACAATTTTTCCGACAAAGAAAAGATCACCTTCACACTCCTTAAAGCTCTCCCTCATGTCAAACATTAGTGGGAAAGTTACTGGGAGCAAAGTTCCACAGAGGAGTCTGAAATTTATGGGGCCGATCCCACTTGGGATTTTTTTGTGGATGTGGTAAAATAACAGTATTACCCTATTGGAAACTATGAGGACCAGTACATGAGATGGACCACACTGCGGCAAGAGAGGGGCCAAATATTTCTATAGTTCACCAATACCTTCCATACCTTGTGCACCAAGCTGGGTATCAAAGACTCCTAGCGACATTTGGTTCTGAAATACCCTGGGGCTCTACACAGATACATCTAGACTGAAATGGATTTTCTGGACATCTCATCACTCGGTGTTGCTTATCGATATGCTGTTAAAATTGAGCAGAAATTTAAGCACCAGAACAAACGGGAATTCGGGTCTGCAAATCCACAACAACCAAAGTATGACAAAGATGGCCCTAACAAAAAGTCTCCTGAAAACCAGCCCAAGACAAAGGAAAAGAAGGGTCACAGGAAGACAAAGAAGGACACTAGAAAATGGTGTGATTTCCACAAAAGCCCCTGGCACAACACCGATGAATGTCACTCAAAAAAGTCATTGGTGGCCGAGATCAAAGACAAGGAGCTGAACCCTGATTCTAAATCTGATTCTGAAAATATTGGTAAAGGACAGATCATTGACGCAGACCCCACTGCTATTGTCGCGACCACAACAATTTAACCAGAAGAGCCAACAGATCTTGAAGAGGGGGAGCACCTTTTTCATTCACAGATGTGGGTGAAGAGAACCCCACTACATTTTATTGTTGATGGTGGAAGCCAGAAAAACCTCATCTCAGCAGAGGTCATCAAATAGTTGGGATTGTCGACAACACCACACCTGTAGCCATACAACATCGGGTGGCTTCGACAAGGATGAGATCTTCGTGTCATCCAACAATGTCGATTGTCATACAGCATCCAACCCTTCAAGGATGAGGTATTATGTGATGTTTCCCCACTGGATGTCTGTGATGTTCTCTTGGGCCAACCATATATGTGGAGACGCCATGTTGTTTATGAGTCTCGACCCCGTAGTGTCATTATTACATTGGGGGGTCATCTCTACAGAATACCAGAGGTAGTTCCGACTACTGTTCCACCTAAAAAGAGCCACAAGGTAGTATCTCATACTGCAAAATTTAGCTTCTTCACAATCTGTTCAAAAGGAGAAAAAAAGGACACTGCAACCACTACAAGCTTTCCCAAAGCACCTTCTATCCAACAGAAGCAGGTCGACAAGGCTGCAGCAAAGTGTGAAGATTCCTTCTGCACATCGTCCTCTCATGTATCTCAACTTGTTGAACAACCTCAACCTCAACAGGTTCGTGACAGATTTCCACAAACTGAGCAACACGACGTCTCCAGCAAGACAAGCAACTCACCAAGATGCAGATTCAACAAACACTTTTCCCTCTCCCCCGGGAACTCAACGCAATGGATACCATTGCTTCCTAAGGAGGGAGGATTGATCCAGGTGGATATCGGTGGCCACCCACCTTTTCCAAATGGCTCAAAACAGTTTTCTGGCAATTTTGGGAATTTACTATTTTTAGCAGGTTTTAACTTCCGAGGCCATTTTGACGGTCCAAATGAAGGTTTTTCGAGATAGAGGTTCTCAATGATATCTAAAGGAATTATTGATCCCCCAAAATGAATATCCTCGAATATACCTTTCCAATAAGCTATCACATGCCTAAAACGGAGATCGTATGCAAAAGTTACGACCCCGGGAAGTTGATGTACTCACTTACCCAAATGGGCCCCACATGACTTTTGGCGCTTCATCTCCTAGAGTTAGGTTTTTGGATGTCTAGGGTTTTGGGCATTCTTTCTTATTGTACAAAGGCCTTCAGGGCCTCATTGTAATCATCTTCTTGTGAATGCGAGTAGCCGTCACATCTCTTCTCAGAGATACGCTGCCACCATTCTAGCGAGTCTTTCACTCTGTATTTTTACAGTCTCTGTACATTTCTTTCATTAATAGAAATCGTGTATTACTATATATTTGTGTTTATGGTTGCATATCTGATACATTTTTGTTATATTATTGAATATCTGCGATATCTCTGTGTATTTCTTTATTATATCTCCGATCTCATTTCGTGCCGAAAATAATCTGGATCAACAACTCCTTCAACTCATTTTTCACCAAGTTTGTAGACTTAGCATTTGCAGAGCCTATAATGCCATCAACATGAGGCCCAGGAATTTTTCTAGGGTCATAATTTGACCTCGAAGTGTCAAGAATAATTTCATACAACATCCTAGACTGAGCATATATGAGGTCTAGTTTTTGGGCTTTGAAAATAACTTCTTCCTCTAATGTTACCCCAGATGTAGAAACATCCTTTGAAATATAAGGCAATAGGGATTTAAGGAACCACTCCAACATAAACTCTAGATGAATGTAGGATTTAATCAACCTCTTCTGTCTATGCCACTCTTGGATATGGTCTAATATATGTGCGGCCTTATCTTGGCAAAGGTTCGACAAGAGTTCTATGTTAGCATCATAACGAACCAGCAACTGGAATTGGTTGAGAAAGAAAAAAACCATCTAATTAAAATTTCTATATGTTCCCCCTTGTAGCTCAATGTACCATTTCATTGAAACCCCTATGAGGGTGCATTGAAACAGTCTCAAATGAATAGAATTGTCATTAAGAGAATTGGATGAGCACCAAATATGAAACATAGTAACATGATCACCCGGGTCCTCGTTAGTCTTTCCCTCGAATTTTGGAATGTCTGAAGGAAGCTTGGTGCAGACGGGGGGTCATGATGGATTGTGATGCACCGGGTCATTCATTAATCTCGACAAATCTGTAAAATTAAGCGTGGCCATAAAAGGGAGTCGGGGTTACGACATCTGAGCCCATGCTCCCGGGAAATATTTATTTTGAGGGATTGCATCCTATCTAGGGTTCTTGTATACATTATGGCTTTGTCCGGGAGGGTAATATCCTCCTCCAAAATGATTCATAAGAGGTTATATGAGCACCATACCTATAGGAATGTTATAATCAGGGTTATAAACATTGGCCCTAGCTAGAGGAGTTGTAGGTTGGGGGTTGCCCATAGTATGAAACTAACCTCCTCCGGGTGGAAATCCAGAGGATAGAGGTGGATTCATCATGCCAAATATATTAGTATGAATCATCGTGGAGGAGGAAGGGGGAAAGTATCAAACATAGGAAGTGGCTTGTCCGCTCGGTTGAGTACTCCATCTAGGATCATTGACACTAGGATTACACCTGAAATAAAAATGAGGCTGACCCCCAACCATAGAATTCGTTTGGGGAAATTGACTTCCACCAAATGAGAGAGGAGTATGTGGAGGGGCCATGCCCCCAGGTCCAAGACTAGGATTTCCATTATTCGTTTGAATGGAGGATGAAAGTTTCAATTTCATATTTGGCATACCAAAAGAGAAAGGGTTAGAGACTGAAGGTATGGATTGATAATTCTATCCAGGCATACCAAAAAGAGACCCGAAAGGGTCATCACTATGGGTTGAGTAGCAACCACAGGCTAGATAGGAGTAATGACAGGAACCTTCGGTACTACAACCTTTGCGGCTGAAGGATTCGAAGGAACCCCATTAACTATAGTAGGTATAGGAGTCAAGGGACTCCCTATGTCATTCGGACTCGACTCAATACTCATACTTGTATAATCACAAGTCTGGTAGGTGGAGATATGTGTACCACATTTAGTAACTTTATGCCTTCTAGAAGGCAAAGACTCAAGATGAGGTGGTAACTTCAACAAATGGAGAGACTTGTGGGGAAGCTAGTTTGGCTCCATGATGACTCGATAATCGAGATATAAAATAAAATCCTAGGGCCAACTAACAATCAGAGAGCACACCAAAATAAACAAAAAAGGAAAAATGCACACAAACAGGATATAGTAGCTAAAAATGGGCCTCCCTCACTAGAGCAGGTATGCCTCACCCAAGAGGGGCCTGAGACTCCCTTCAAAATATTGGAGGTATCAGAATCAGTTATAAGGGCCCTCTTGGGCTTAACAACACAATCGGTCAGATCCCCCTGGAGAGGTAATCTTCCATAAAGGTTGTGTGTTGTCTAACCCTTATCTGACTTAGGGTACCTGCGGAATACCCCATGCAAGTAACCTATGTGGCTACCTATGTCAAGCAACTAGATCCACCATGATATAACTAATGCGTAGAAGAATAGTTATAAGTCAGGTCCAGTGTATGGGCAGGGTAACAAAGCCCAAAATCTTGAAAGAACTACCTCTCACAAAGGTAAAGGTACTAGAAAGACCCCCAAATACGAATAAATCCCCAGAAATATCTTTGATTCTAAGAAGGTATTAGAGGGCTATCTCTGCAACCAACTTCGCGCGACCTCGTGCTTAACTACGGTGTTAGAAGAGCATCCTGAAATCACTAATTACACAATGGATTTCACCACTCCCTGGTCAGACACATATGTTTAGCTTAATAGCCTTGGAGAAGTTCACTCACAAAATCCTATTCCAAGGCCCTATATCCTATGCTTGTTTGTGTACTCTAAAAAAATAAAATTGTTTCTAATCAATTTTAATTAATCAACGTTACTTTTAATGCCTTTGTTTACTCAAGAGATGTGGTCATGAAACTGATGATATTATGACTCAACATATAAGAGAAATGAATGTAAACATAGTGCTAAGTCCTAATCTTAAATTCTCAAAAGATGGTAAGCTTTTAAAATGCAACTTTCAATGCAATTCTACAATTTAAATAAGATGCAATCATTCCACACATGTCAAGATCAATACTAAATAACCAAAAGAGAAAATAGCATAATCCATTAACATTCATGAAAAATACTCCCATGGAATAATAATTCAAATATTTGCAAGATATCAATTGGACGAGAAAAGAGTATTTCTATTAAAAATGATAAACAAAAGTGTATAAGTGACAAAATTCCGTAACGACACACATCGGAACCAAGAAACTAACTCCCTCCAGTTGGACCTCCACCACGTCAATCCTCCACCAAAGGAAATATCATATAAAGGAGACAATGAGGTTCTCCATCAAAGAAGGAAGAGCTTGGGGGTTAAACAATGTGTTCATACTTTAAAGGATAAAGGGATGCAAACTCAATGTGAAGTGAAATTTCTCCAGAGTATCTCTGCTCTCAAAAGTTGAATTCTCTCCCTCACGGCGTGTGGATATGGCTCAATTTATAGCCTTCAAATGGAACTAAAGGGCCGAGTCAGAACGTTTCCAATATATGGAAAGTCAAGGATCATGGATCTCGTGACGTGACATGGAAACTCGACACAATTTTTAATTTTGAGCACCAAACTCGATGTACGTGGTTTGTAGTGGTGCAACCCGCATATACGCATGCTGTCTAAGTGGTGGGGCGTGTATATGTGGAAAAATATGATTTTTTGGCTCTGGAAGGTACAACAAGGGACTTCAAGTTTGCATAGGGAAATGGAAAGGCCCTCTAAGCAAATTTCATGGGGTGAGGCAAAAATTGCTATAACAACATGAAAAATCTTGTATGTAATAAAAGAGTGCTTGGATTATTTATGTTTTATTTTCAAAAGTTTAATTTGTTGTGGTTGATAATGATGATGGTTAGCATTTAATGAGAACAAATTTGGTTCATTATTTTAAAGTAAGAAATTAAGTCAAGATTTGGTATTTCTATGCCAATTCTGATTGAGTTGTAAGTGGTTTGATTGGATTTTGAAGCAATATTGGAAAGCCTCTTGTCTCTGTGTTATTTATCTTGTTCTTGTGCATTAGGTACCTAGTCATAGTTGTGCTATCAATGGGGTAAAGATTTTCTTTTATGAGAAGGATAGGATAGGGTGTATTGCCTTTAATTTTGAGATTATAAGTTATAAAACATTTTTGGATTTTCTATATCTTTCTCCATGATTCCCTAGAGATGTTAGAGCCCCACATGCCACAATCATGTAAGATAATAGGAGTGATGATAGTTTCAAAGAGGAGTTTATTTTTATTCCATAGTCATAGGTCCATTGATTTACATCTGTTTCAAATCCATAATAAGCTTTCCTCTCTCCATTTATCCTTTTGTCAATGTTATAATTCAAGTTAAAGTTGTGATGAAAATCAGTTCCTAGATATTTGTATGAAGTCACTTCCTCCAAATTGTTGTTTTCATACATAAAATTAAGGTATTAAAAATATTCAATTAAATAAATTGATGGTTTAATAATGAAATATTATCATCAATCTAATCAAATTTATAATTATTTCAAAAACATTTATATTAAAATTAATTATTAATAATATTTTCATAATATAGTTAGAAACAAAAATTATTTATATATGTTTTTTAAAATAAAAATTCATCTCCCCCGGATGGGGTGACAACTGGAATATATGCACCAAGTGAAGTTAATGAATTCATTCACTGCTCTCCTCCCTCTATTCATGACAATGTGGAGCATTAACGAAGCAAGGGTGGAGACGTGCCTGTGTTGCATGGGAAACTTAATGTGTTGATCAATCTCAGTGTCGAATTGCTACAGTGTTGGTACGAGGACAATGAGGGATGTCAAATCAAGCTTAATGGCACCTTCCATTAATGGAATGGGTTACTTATTGGAGGTAAAGCATGTTTTTTGTTCTATATTGTTTGTTCGGGCATCGTGGGTGGCATCCTCTTCTCTCACTAGGATTCTCTTCGCTCACAACACTCTCTCTTGGGATTTTGATCATTTTTCACTCTCAATGTTGCGTGAGAGGGGTAATTTGAAGTGTGGTCTAGCCTAATATATCTATATGGTTCTTCAGCTTCATCTAGGCCTGTCTACCTTTCCAACTCTTCCACCTTCCACCAACTCAATCTTCGTTGGTTTGTCCTCTATGGGCTTTCCCTACACAACTCAAAACTAAGTTAAGGTTGACATTAATTAGGTTTCCATTGATGAGGATTTCTCTCTGGTGTTTCTCAATTCTCCTTCAGACTCCCAATTGATTGCTTCTACATATTTACATCCTTCTCTTTTCAATTCCTATCGAGAGGCAGGTGTTTCTCCCACCCTGGTCTCGGGGGAACCTTGGAGTGGTCGAGTTATGGAAGAGGATCCTCCTTCAATGCTTGGTGACATGGTTTAGGAAGTATCTCATCCCAAAATCGACATCAACCCCAGTGTGGATATAGTGCTCAAGGCACCCCCCTGTGCAGCTTCTCAGTGGATCAACTGCGACTCATTTTCAACATGAGAAGGGATGTTGCTGACCATATTTTTTGTCAGAACATCCTTTGTCGTTGGTTGGACGCCTTCAAGTGAGCCTGTCAAGATCAGGTTCCCAACCTATTTCCATCCTTATGTCTTTGCTCGAGCCTAGCCTCACCCCCCAAATGGTGATGGAAATCTGGGTTCTTCCAGTGTTTGAATTTTTTCATTTCATGTTTCCATTTGTTCAAAATACTCATAGCTACAACATTAAGCAAGCCCAGTGCCAGATTATAGCTTTCATAGTTTTTGTATCTGGTCAAATATGTATCTCGCTATAAACATGGATTTTTTCAGGCATGAAGTCGGTTATGGTTTCCATCTATTTGGCAGAACTGGTTACCGACTTTGTTATTTGTGCTATTTTCTTGATTATCTAAGGTAATACAACTTTTATTTACAAAAACAAAATATTGTCTCAATTTTTAAAAACTGATATTAAAAATATGATAAGAATGATGACGATTAACATCCACTAAGACTGAATTGGTCTATCGGCCCTTAAGAGGGTAAGGGATTACTTGCAATTCTTTAGAATTTTGTTTTTGTCCTCAAAAATCATTAAGAGAAGCTTTCCAATATCACCATAGTTTTGTTGAGTTAAAAGGTTAGGAAGGTTGGTATTGTGACAAATATTTTGAAATTGAGACCTAATTTGGGTTTAGGCTGGAGAATGTAAGAGAAAGTGTTTTTCATCTTCAACTTTCTTAGTGTCACAAAGGTGACACACTCTTTCATCCCATGGCATTTTAGGAATTGACTAATGCCTAGTTTCATTATGGAGCTCCTGAGAATTTGTTCTTATCTTAGCAATGCTTATTTTTTTCTTTACACTAGTCAAAACATAGAGATAATTTTGATCTTCTAGATTA